>JBBMKE010409347.1:0-11749 GCA_037834125.1 Lippia alba | reverse complement strand
CTTCACGCGACCCGTGCTGTAGGGAAGGTGTGGTATTCTTGAGCCTTCGGCCTAAGGGCCGGAGAGGGCACTTGTGGCCGGAGAGGGCACTTGTGGGTTGTTCTGTAGACCTATAGCACTCCATCGAGCTCGTCCGCCCAGGCGCTGAGCTTGGCTTCAAGACGGGTCTTGAGGTTTTGTATGATGATTCTGTTCGTGATCTCGGCCTAGCCATTTGCTTGTGGGTGGCCTATGGTAGTGAATCTGAGGTCTATTCCTAGGTCCCGACAATAGCTCTTGGTGTTCTCAGATCGGAATTGAGGTCCGTTGTCACAGATGAGGACCCTTGGAACCCCGAAACGATAGATTATGTTCTTCCAAAGGAAGTTTCTTATCACTGCATCAGTTATCTTGGGGACTGCTTCGGTCTCCACCCACTTTGAAAAGTACTCGACGTACACAATGGTGAACCGTTTCTGTCTGGGTGCCAGAGGAAATGGTCCGATGATATCGATGCCCCATTGATCAAAGGGCCAGCACACGTCGATTGGGATCATGGACGCCGGGTGAGTATGGATGAAGTTGCTATGCCTTTGGCATTTGGGACACTTACGTGAGTGGAGCTTTGCTTCCCACACTATGGTTGGCCAGAAATACCCACTTCTTAAGACCTTTCAAGCTAAAGCTCGACCTCTAGAGTGATTCCCACAACATTCTTCGTGGATTTCTTCCAAGACATCTCGGGCTTGTTCAGGTCGAAGGCACCTCAGTGGAGGTCCTGTAAATGACTCTTGAACAGCCTTCCTTCATGATCTAAGATGTAGAGTAGGGAGCGGTATTTGACCCATCTGGCTTCAGTTCGATTTTGCAGCAAGGTCATCCATTCAGCAAGGCGGAAGCGGGTCAACAGGGACCGCATCGACCTTTCCTTCGTCAATTACTCTCCCTTTCGATACTGTGAAAGTGATGGTCGCGTCTTTCGTCCCTTGCAAGCCATTTGCCAGTTTGGAGAGGGCGTCAGCTCGGCTATCTCGTTGTGAGGGATTGCTCGATCTTGAACTCTTTCAGCTTCGAGGTCAGCTCATTTACTGTCGTGAGGTAAGCAGCCATGGATTCTTCCCTTGCTTCGAACGTGCCATTGACCTGACCCGCGATGAGTTGGGAATCGGTCACGATGGGAGTTTGTCAATCTTGTTATTCGTGGCGTACCTCAATCCGGCTATAAGGGCTTCATACTTTGCCTCGTTATTCGTCGCTCTGAAATCATGCTTGATAGCAAAATTGAGTTGCAGTCCATCTGAGCTTGTAAAAGATATGCCCACTTCCCCTTCTTGAGAGGTCGATGAGCCATCCATGAACATGGTCCAATTTGGTGAGGTGGGAACGATCTTCATTGAATTTGTGTTTTTTTTTACCAAGAAGTCAGCCAGAACTTAGGCTTACTGTGCAGCTCGAGGTTTGAAGGTTATATCGATGCTGGCTTAGCTCGACAGCCCACTTTATCATCCGACCTGACACGTCGGGTTTGGATAGGACCTGCCTGAGGGGTTGTCCGTTAAAACGACAATAGGGTGAGCCTGGAAGTAGGAGCGGAGCTTTCGAGCTGCATGCGTGAAGGCGAACATGAATTTCTCGACCTCGAGGTAATTTCGTTCTGCTCCGTGCAAGATTTTCCTGAGGTAGTAGATCGACAAATGCTTTGGATCTCGAATGGCGATAAGGACCTTGCTGAAGGTCTCATTGGAAAGAGACAGGTAGAGGTACAAGGTCTCCCATTCGTTTGGCTTGGCCAACAACGGAGGGGAGGAGAGGTACTCTTTCAGCTGTTCAAAATCTCGATCGCATTCTTCATTCCATTCAAATTTTTTTAGTTTTCTCAACACCTTGAAGAACGGTAGGTTGCCTTGGCGATCTCGAGATGAACCGATTGAGGGAAATTATCCGACCCACGAGTGATTGTACCTAGCTCATGCATTGAGGTCGATGTATGACCTGGATCGCTTTGATGTTAGCGATGTTCGCTTCGATAACCCTCTGGCTCACCATATAACCTAGGAATTTCCCGCCTTCGACCCCAAACGTTCATTTATCCGGGTTGAGCTTTATTCCGTACTATCGCAAGATCTCGAACGATCTGTGTAGATGGTCGAGGTGGTGATATGCCCATAAGCTCTTGACGATCATGTCGTCGATATAGACTTCCATCATTTTACCGATCTCATCTTTGAACATCAAGTTTACCAATCTCTGATACGTGGTCCCCGCATTCTTCAACCCGAAGGGCATAACCTTGAAATAGTATATCCTTTCACGACGATGAACGCGGTGTGGCGCCGATCTTCAGGTACCATCGAGATCTGGTAATACCCCTGGAACGTATCCATCATACTGAGCATTTTGCAACCCGCGGTCGAATCGACGAGCTGATCGATCCGGGGTAGTGGGTATGGATCTTTCGGGCAAGCCTTATTGAGGTCTGTGAAGTCGTTGCACATTCTCCACTTTTCTCCTATTTTCTGAATGAGTACCATGTTGCATAGCCAGTCAACGTATTAAGCTGGTGTGATATACCCGGATCTAGGAGCTTGTTGACCTCGACTTCGATTATATCATTTCGAGCTCGACTTTGGGTCCTCAACTTTTGTTTGATTGCCCTGACGGAGGGGTCAAGGCCGAGCCGGTGGCAGATCACATCGGGGTCGACCCCAACGAGGTCCTTGGCTGCCCATACAAAAACATCGACGTTCTCTCGGAGGAACTCTATCATCATGATCTTGTGTTGGGGGTGCATGCTCATTCTGATCTGGGTGGTCTTGCTTCCGTTACCTGGAATGAAGATGATCTGCTTGATGATTCGGAGGGTTCGAGTAGCTCCATCGCTTTTCTTTTTCGAGCTGTGAGAGGTTTCTCAGCCTCTTGATCTGGTTTGGGGAGTTCGACCTCGCTGTCGGCATAGGTCTGCAGATCGAGGTCGTCTGCCACCTGCTTGTCTGTTGGTTCTTTGAGGACTATGGCATAGCAGGCCCAGCTGTCCTTGACATCGCAAGACACCTCTCCAACCCCGTTGGGTGTTGGCATTTTCAACTTTTGGTGATAAGTCGAATCGCTTTGAACTGAATGAGACCGGGTCCGTCGAAAATCATGTTACAAGCTAGGGGTTTGTTCACAACAATGTACTCGACCTCTTGGGTCACCCATTTGGCGGCCGTTCCCATCGAGGTGAGTAGTCGTATACGCCCTAAAGGGACGACCTGCGATCCGCCGAACCCGGACAACGGGGGTCGGATCGGATCGAGTCTCATGTTATGCAATTTTACTTTTTCGAGAGTAGAGTAAAGGATATATTCGAGCTGCTTCCATTGTTAACTAGGCATTTGGTTACATCATAGTTAGCAAGCCTAAGGTCACCACCATCGGATAACTAGGCGCATCGCCATCCCGATGGGGGCTTTGACGGCTATCACACTCGCTAAAGCTAACCTCTTATCTTTCCCACTCTCTCCCCTGCTCGATCTAGAAACCCTCCTCATAAGGGCCGTTGAACTCACGAGTGGCGTGCCTAAGGTTCTTCTTCCGCGCTGAGTTCGAGTCTCCCCCTTCGTGGCCTCCGGCGATTATGAAGATCGTCCCCTTGGAGGGCTGGTTATCATCATTCCTCTCTAGGGGTTGCTTCTCGGACCTTCTCGGCGGTGACCTGGACCTGGACCTCTCGCGATTCTCCAATCGACTTACTTTCTCAGCATAGAGGTCGATCTTCCGGACGAAGTCCTTCAGATGTCCTCATTGGATGAGTCTTTTGATCTCATCATGAAGGGCGTTGCAGTCGGCGGTTGTGTGCCCGTTCTGCTGGTGATAGGCATATTATTTTCTGGACTTTTGCGCCTTCAGACCTTCGCAGATAGGCTTCGGCTTCCGCAGCAGTTTTTGGTCCATGACCACGTAGATGTGGTCGATCAGCGCGTTTAGGGGTATATAGTTTCTTCGTTCGACCTGGGTCGTTTGGCCGACTTTCCCCTTGTCTTTCTTTTGTTCGTTTTCCTTCCTCGAAGGGTTCGAGCTCGACCCGATTACCTGCCCTTCAGATCGATGAGGTAGCGCATGTGTCAGGTTGATCTCCTCAACCCGCATGAAGCCGTGGGCGACGTCTTGGATCTCCGTCAGGTTACGAGGTCCGGCCCTGACGATTTCATCAGTCCAGTGTCGGTTGAGGAGAGCTCGATGGACTACAGAGAGTAGCGTGTCCATCATTGGGTTCTCGACCCTGACCACCTCCTTGGAGAAGCGGGTCATAAAATCCCGAAGGGATACACCCTCCCTCTGATAAACGTTGTTGAGGTAAGAGGGCAGTAGCTTTTCTCCGGACATTGAGGAGAAATGGGCTAAAAATCGATCTACAAACCTATTGTAGGTCGATATGCATCGGGGTAGCAATCGGATGAACCAGTCTTGCTCCGGGCCCACCAGAGTGGTGACGAAGAACTTGGCCCAGATCTGCTGCGGATGCGGATGCAGCAGCATGCGGTTCTCAAAGGCTGTTACATGCTTTTTGGGATCGGAGGTCCCGTTATACGCAGGTAAGCCTATTGGAATCCGCTCTCCGTCACAGGTCGTGCGGAGTATGTCCTCGCAGAAGGGAGAGGCTTCTTCCCTGTCGCTGCGGTACCGAAGAGGGTATCGGTTTATTCATTTCGGAGGTCGGCCTGCTTCTGAGAGATGATCGAGCCTCGATCTCCCAGACGATCCTAGGCACGCCTCCTCGGCGGGTCGGCGTACCCTTCGAGCCCATTATCAGCTCGAGTTGCGGCCAAATGAGCCGCCTCATCCCTAGCGGATCTCGCGGGGATTTGAGCACACAGGTCGTCGAACTTCTCGTGCTCGAGGTCGATTTGCCGTTCTTCCGGCTGGGGTGGTTCGACTCGTCGTGGCCCTCTTTGGGGTCTACCTTGTTCCCATCAAGATGCGGGGACGGAAGGCTCTGGCCTTGGTCGTGTCCGAGCTGGGGAGCGAGCCCCCCCAAATGACCTGCCCATGACGTCCGTCCGTCGGTTGAAAGTAGTACAGGACTAGATTCCCACATGGCTGGATTGAGGGCCCAGTTGTGTTGCCGACAATGGGGCTGGGCAACGCCGTAGCGGGGCTTGCCCTCAACAATTCAGGTCGCCTCGGTTCACGGCCCTCTTCCTGGGCGCGTTCGATCTCAGCCTTCCACTAATCGAGGAAGGCGTCTAGGTCCGCCTGAGCGACGAAGATACGTATATAGGTCTCAATGGGTTGAGGCACAGCAGCGCTAGCGCTCGCGCCGATGTGTCCCACAGGTGGGAGAGAAAATCATTTGCTTTAAGAATTCTTATGCGGAGGACTAGTCTCTCTTGATTCCTTAAGAAGTGAAAATTACTCATATATTTAGCGTGAAAGAAATAAGTACACTAATTTTTTTGATAAAAAAGATTATTTTTTTCACGAACTGATAATTTGGGATACTCTTGACCAAAATATGAATAACCTTCTTGATCATTTTTACTTTTAAAATTGCCTAAATCTCCCTTTTGTAAAATAAGAATTAATAATAAAAGATAATATGTCCTTTTAAAATGTATGAATATATTCGGCTGGCATAACCATTTTGTTTATAAAAGATTAACAATCAATTTGCAATAGTATCCGAACTCTATAAATATCTCATAACTTCAATCGGTTAGATACGGCAAAATCCACTTTAACTTGAATTTCCATTGCATAATTTTTTTTCTCTATAAATTAACATATATTCTGTGAGTGTTATTTGAAACTTATAATAAACCTTTAAAGTGGGAATAATAAAACTTTTTTAAGTATACAAAACTCCAATGTTCTTTATAATATAATTGAATCTTGAAATATACTGTTGTCAAAATAGAAATATTGGAGATTGGAGTATAATATGAATAAACAAAAATGACGGTTAGGGAAAGTAATAGACGAAAATGTGATGCACATGGCCACCGACCTTATTAAATTGTAGCACACACATGCCTCTTCCTATTCTCTGGGCTCTTTCAGATTTAGATCCCAATTTATTTTAATTTTAATTTCTTTGTTTTTTTTAAAGCACATCACCCACGGCTATTGGAATTTAATTAATTAACCCCAATGGATAAGCAATGAACCATCTCCTTCAGAAAGACGACGACTACTTGAGTTGAATTTAACCCTTTTCAATTTAACATGTGCCTCCTAAATTAAATATTATTTATATGCTAGGTTTTAACACTAGCAACAAAGAATAGTTATAAAATACTTTTCATGATCATGTAACTCCATATAATGCAATTTTTTTTATAATTTTCTTTTAAATTTAGGATTTGAAGTCAAAATTTTTTTTAGGATTTAGGACATCCATCAATGCACAATCGGTTGAATGACAATTAATTAGTGAAACTTTTCTTTATATGATCTATTGGATTTTATTCCAAAATTTAAATATTAAACTTATTCAAATATACTCGATTAATTCCGTAGGACAAACGATTATTTTTTAATAATAATGTCCAAATGTTAAGAACAAAACAACAATAATAAAAGTTATTACATCCTAAAAGATATTTAAATATAATCTGATTAATTACCAAATCATGTGCTACTTTAATAATGCTTGACAACCCTTACATCATTAACTAACTTTTGAGATGAGTTCGATCAAATATATATCCTAACAGCAGCTCACATATTATTTCATCAAATCTATGCTTGATTGACGTTTTATATGATGATTAGATCAACCATAAATTAATCATGTCAACTAAAACCACAGTTGTATTTGTACCAAATGAAAAACAAAAACCAACTAACTAAAAGAATAGCGATAAGTACTCTCATTTTGGAGTGAATTTCATTCAAAAACGAGTTAATTAATAACGAAACTATGATACATAAGAATGATAACTAATAAGCATAATTGGGTTATAGATTTTACCATCCCGAATCGGTTCATATCCGATCTGCAATAAAATATATTTGGATTATGCATGTCTGTCTTTATACTTAATTTTAATTGATTTATATATCAGGTAGATGTCTAAGTAAAATTCTACGGTTATTTTTTGTCGAGTTTAAAAGAAAATATTGACTTCTCTTGCATCTTACGACAAGAAAAGATTTGAAGACCTAAAGACGTATTTTCTGTATAGGAACTTCAAAGTTCACGTTAATAAAATTAATAAGAGGCGGATATATGCAAAATAAGAGTACATGCATATTTAATGGGACCTCAAGGGTTAGAGATCGAAAAACTTGTAAGAAAGATGGATAGTCGGGACCTCTTATTACCTTTTCCTTTAAAAAAAAAATAATTATCATAATATCTTGATGTAGTTATTAAGCTAAAGAGTTAGATGAGGGATATTTTACCAAAGAATGGAAGAGAGATTTATAACAAAAAATATAATCGATTTTAAAATCTTGACATGAAAAATATATAAATAGATAATTAATTTAAATTAACCATTACTGGTGTAGAGAATTTTAAATTACTCTCTAAATAATTAGTTTTATCCGTAACTCTCCCCCATATAAATTATAGCACAAAATAGTTATTTTCAATTATTTTATTACACGTCAATACTACTAATCCAGTAATCATGTCAACATTTCATACAATTCTGGTTATACCTGTACCTGTGTTCAATATATTGATAAGAATAATTAAATATCGATATTTATACCGTTCATAGATCTCAATCGCATTGCCTGTTTACCACGCGGAGCTTATACCGTTAATATAATTTTGTTGACTTATCATTCTGTAGTACTATACACCCATGGCTTTCTATTTTGGGAATTTATTCGAATTCTTTAGAAAAATGTAGGTGCGAATACAGTTTCAATCGTATAGAACTTGAGATTTTTCTTAGTTTATATTTTGCTTGATATGATTAAGTCAAAATTTCATATGGACCGCCAACGAGTACTTGATTCAAATAAAAAGGAATTTGAATTTATTTTAAGTAAAATTTTGGGTTTGAGTTTTGGAGTCACAAAAAAGTAATATTGAAAGTGATTGTTGTAAAACGCTTTCAGCATTTTGGGAGATTAGGTCTTTATTTAATGAGTTTTTTTTAAAATATTTTTATGTGAAAACTGATATATAAAACTCTCGTGTTTTCAAACTATTTGTATAATAAATTCTAAAAAATTTTAGTGTTCAGTATGGACTTTTAGCACGACCAAAATAATAGTTTTCTCTATTTATTGAGCATGAAATGATTAATTTGTCCTTTTATATTCTGATATAGACTCCTATATAAAATAAAAATTGCATGAATAACCTTACATGCAAAAGAAAAATGTTATCAATAATTAAACAATACAATCATATCATACCTGCTGCTCTGTTTGAAAAAAAATAAAACTGACAATGACATTGAAAAATGAAACTCGTAACCTACGTTAAATCTGTGAAAGTAAAATAGAGATATTATATTTAAATGATAATAATTTCATTTAAAAGGATTGAGTGTAAATATATTTAAATACATGATCTTTATGTTAATTTTTATAACAGAAATAATTTCACCAACACAAGAGCTATTGGGTTGCAGGACAATCTAAGAGGGGGAAAAATATAAAAATTCATATGTACTCGATATATTTAGTGATTTTGATATTCTTTAATTATAAATGATTACATCAAACATAATAATTTCACTTTTTTGAATCCGTGTGGAATTCGACCACATTATTTAGAAATATTGCATGTTTGTAATCTTTTTGTTTGATTCATTGTAATCCTGTTAGATGCCGACGTTGTGTGGTTCTATTTTCAACTTTTGGAAAAACTCAAACTCGTGCGTATAACATGGGAATTCAATGTATTTTACAATATTAATTCTTTCGTGAATGACGTTGTATCGGTAAATATACATATACATGCATACCTATATGTACATCTAAATGTGGATCTCTCCTAATCATATAATTAAAGAGGATATATCGATTTGAATAAGTTTTCAAAGTCCAACTATTGTCCGTCAATTATTTGTAGTTCGGATGTCATTCGATTATAATAATATAAAAATACAGATAGTTGGAAATCCTATTAACTTATATCCAATGGTATCTGATAATAATAATAATAGATGAGGACAATTTCAATACGATCGATATGATAGTAATAGATAGAAATCCAATTAATTAAACTAAAATCCAACCTAAAAAATATATATATTTTTAATAGCGTTGAGATTTTTATTTCCTATCAATAAAGATCTTGCTATTCATTATCGAACTATGCGTCAGATATTTCATGATGTATCGCGGAAATGTTTAATGAATTTGTAATATAATAATTCAAAATTTGACCGTTATATTAAATAATAATTATATATATTTATATATATCATTTAATAAATTGTTTGAAACTCAAATTTAGAAATTTGATACATTATACGAGTAATAGTCGAATACAATTGCGAAAATGCAAATTTATTTTTTTGGAAATTCCTACATAATAAGCATCCATCAAGATATTCAATCAATCAATCCGCATATAAACGACTCGAAACGATACCAACTTTAGAAGGGTTTAGAAGCCACCAGGAGCAATTAATAAAATAAACATGTGCCAATTGCCATAATAATATATAAATGGTGGTTTCCCAAATTTGTTACTTGTTAGGTTTACAAGAATAAATGTGCGAAACTCTGTGGGTTTCAAAACCTGTGATGGGACTTAAATTCTTTCCGTCGTTTTTGACTTTGGTCACGCCTTGTCTGTCTCAAATTCTCAATTAACATCATTAATCTCTTCACTGTCAAAGTTTTTACGGACCTTTATTTATTTTGTTCATCTCTCATCCTTCTCAAACTATAACATGAAAAAGTTGAATCCATAATTTTAAAGGTTTTCCGTATTATGATCCGATGAATTAATTGAAAGAAGGTAAATTAGGTACTTAAAGATATATTAAAGGAGACATGCATTCAACGACCTATAAAAAATTCACCTTCAAAGCCAATAATAAGTTTAAGAATGATGTTCCCACCTGCACGTCGTGCAAATTAAACCTAGTACTTTTAATGGAATATCGATATTGCTGGTAGTTCTGTCGTGTTTGAATATTTGAGTATCAGTTCTATTTTTCCGTTGGATCTAATTCAAGTATTATATAAGCATCATATATATATATATATATATATACATTCCAACAATTCAACATGCATATATTACCACATGTTGAAAGTTGAGATAGTAATCCAAGTTTATATATATATATATATATATATATATATATATAAACCACATGTTGAAAGTTGAGATAGTAATCTAAGTTTACATATATATATAATCTTAGTTCATAAAATTAAAAAAATGAATTAAATTTTTTTAAGCGAAAATGTTCGTATCGAATACTTTTCACATGATAATTTAATTTTAGCGGAAGCCAAAATTGTTTCTATATTGAATATCTTAATTACTGATTATCTATGTTGCACGACAATTTTTAAAGATTATATTTTATCGCATGAAATGTTCATATCGAATATTTTTCACATGATAATTTATATCGTATCGTGTTTGTATTAATTTAATGGCAGTATCCATACATCAAATTTTATTATTTTATTTTCTTTTCAATTGATTTATGTGAGAAGCTAATCAAAAAATAAATAAAATCCATCACAAGGTTAATTTACTAACAAGCAACAAAATATTTATTTATAAAAATAAATTTATATATATACACGAAATATGTATTTTGGGATTTTATTTATTTATTTATTTTTTGAATTTGAGTAATACAACGAGGTTATAGGATGAGGACCACTCCCCAACATAATTACTCAGTTTAATCCGATTACTCATTTCAATCAAGTACCTACGTATGACAAAATTGCGATACTTCATAGATTAATAGAATCAAGGATTAAATAGTCAAGGTGGTCATGTTCAAATAATTTAAAATAAATAAACTTCGAAATGATCAATTGATTTTTTTAGCCATGATTATGACAAATTCTTGAGTGATTCATGTATGCATCCTAGAATGAGCTCCACATTCCTAAGTTTCATTAAACAATAAATTGAATTCTATGAGATGTGACATTAATTAAACAGTGCCTTAGATATTTATTTTTTGTCAATTGTTTGGATACTATAGAACTAAGGGCACTCTGGAATTTTTTAGTCAATGTCAACACACATATATATATATATATATATGGATTTAGTTGGGTTTGGTCACTAAAATATAAAATCGTTCCTATTAATGGTATTGACGTGCTCAACATTCAAATATAAATTATCAAATTTAAACTATCATAACATAATGCTGCTAAACTATACCGTTCGATGATGAGCGATGGATACTTCTATTTGGACTGCAAATGATTTTCAGAAATGGCTGGCCTATGGTCGCATGATAAATTGGGCCTAGAGCTACTGTCAGTTGTTGGGCTTGGATCACATGTAACTTTCACTTGTTTTCTTTTATTTTCCTTATTTTTTCTTTGGGTTAAATACTAAAATCCCCCGTCCTTTGGTCGTCTTTGCACTTTCCCCCCGTCCTTTCATTTTTGACACTAAACCCCATAACCTTTGAAAATCTTAACACTTGACCCCTTTGACCAAGTTTTTACTATCGATTTATCCTCCGTTATGGCGATCCAAGTTCGAAGACCAACGCTATCGTGCTCGTCTCTCCAAGGAGAATAAAATACATACCCCATCCGACCCTATTAGCCGCTAAACACTTCGTTTGTCGTGTGTCACCTTTGACCGATGATATCTTCTTCG
>JBBMKE010409338.1:0-11751 GCA_037834125.1 Lippia alba | reverse complement strand
TAAATTCCATTTTCACATGATTTCTCCAAACAACCAAAACTCAAGCAAATTCATGAATCGAATCGGTAAATAAACACAAATCTAACCTTGAAACTCGAAGGGAAGGAGAATACAAGAGATACGAGCTCTTGGAGGAAGATGGGTCTCTTGCCTTGATCTTCATTTGAAGCTCTCCATTGTCTCTCCTTATGTGAGGTTTGAAAGTTTGAAATGAAATGGAGGCGAAAAGGGGATCTAGGATATATATGTGGTAGGTAGGTCCCGATTTTAGGTCAAAGTTAAGAATCAAATCAAATGACTCCCGAGTTAAGTAAACCACATAAATAGAAGGTTCTAGGTTATTAATTAAATTTAATTGGGCTGAATGTATGAAACAACCCAATTGATGGTGTTGGAATTCGAATTCGAATTTCCGAGACCGTATCGGTCCGTGTGACCCCAAAACCAACCTAAATTAAAGTAGGCCCTCATTCAAAATAGGCTCAAGTCCTATTTCACGTTAAAGTCCAATTATTATACTTATTTCCGAAGTTGTCATGCAATAATTCATATTTTATCTTTTATCATTTTTATCCGAATTAATCACATAGACATTTAAGGTTGATTAATCACATAATTGCGGAATCTAACTCTCTCGTGACACAAACCTGGAGTGTGAACGAATGGGGTGTCACACTAAAACCAATTTCGAGCCCGATTAGATACCAAACCATAAAAGTAAAGACTCCTTGAAGACAATATTTTTTTTCTTCTTTAAACTAATATATATTCCGTGATGCATCGAGTGATCAATTCTAATTAAGAACATGACAAATAACAAATTTTAATAAATAAAATACAAAGAACAACTTAATTGTTCGAGTCAACCTGCAAAATATCCAAGTTAATTATTCTTCTAGTATTAAATATAGTTATACTATTAAAAGTAGGAAATTTTCTTTTTAAATTTGATATCGTTAATCTAGCGCCCGGTGCGTGACGCCACATCCCCGCACCTAGACCCGACCCGTATATGAAATGGAGAGTCCATATATGAGCCCGATCAAGGCGAACGGGGACTCTACACACACGTTAAGCTAGGTGGGACTAACCCTTAAACCAATCAATACATGAATTAGAGTAATATAAACATGAGATGCGGAAGCAAGCCATTATATACATCATTTACATATTGAGCCACAGGCTCTAACAAAATACAACATTGAGCATGCCCTTCACTGCCTCAATAACAAACAAAAGGCGCCACAGGCGTTCAATACATAAGTACAGTAATTAAATATGAGTGTAAGTGTTATACAAGAACCCTAGCACTCCCACACCTGCACAACACAACTGAAAACCAAACCGGTTTAGTCTAAAAGAGACTGGTGGGTAGAAAAGCGGGGCATAAGTAATATATAAGACGACATTTAAACATTCACATGCGAGTTATGATCCCTAATGAGGTTTTCAAAACATTTCCCAAGTGGATGAGAGAAAGAAATCAACACAAGAGATCATAATCATCAATTTTCCATTAGGTCATTATAAGCCCTGCGAGGGGGCATGCATTATCTCCAACCACCGCCTTTGTATAATCCATTTATATTCATTCGTTCATTATTTTCATACATTTACATTCTTTCGTGCACATTCATAGCATTTACCCTTCTTCATCCGGTTGGTGGACGGGTTTGCAAGGCCCGGCCACCCATGCATTATGGTAAAAGAGGTACATGAATCCTCAAATGCCCGATTCTCATTCCCCGCCAATCTCCTAGAGGGGGCCTTTAACATCGTAGTTTTGGTGGGGACTAGTATGAGAGGTCACTGTTAGCCCTTGCCTCCTCGGATAGCCACTCACACCAAATCCCTTGGCCCGTGCATTCATTCATTCTTTTTTCGCCAAAATATGGTTAGGGATAACAATAAAGAAAAGGGCTTTACGTTCGAAATCATTTACACAAAAATGACTCAATATACATACATATAGATTTTGGCTCAAATTTTTTCACATTGAAGGTATATTGGATCGATTTAGCTATTAGAAGAGAAACCCACCTTAAAACGGCAAAAGAGAAGTACAAGAGCCTCAACGACCGGCCTCGTCTTCGACTTAACCTGAATCTGTAAAAGAAAAGTGGTGTGAGACCCAACATGACCATATAAGACGCTCGACGATGCTTATGATATGATATGAGATGCATACAAGGTTAAATCAATGTCATGGAGATGCATCACTTAACAATTTCAATAATTCATTCCTTTATTGAAGTGTTCAAGTTCATTCAAAGTCACAACTATCATATATCAATAATTCAACAATGATATTCATAAACATAATTCAACTAGTACACAAGTCATAAAAGTCATAAAATTAGGCTAAGAAACGCATTTAGGATTCACAACCAAGGATTCAAAGTATTTATGCGCAAAAAGGAGCAACGAAGGCACACGATCGCATAGCTCGCACATAACACATCAAACAAACCCCAAATTTTAACATGAGACACATAACTCATACATAAAAGATAATTCAAATCATAATAAAACATTGACATCTCATAGCATAGCATAACACCCTTAAAATCATGCATACAATATAAAGGGATCAAGATCGGGGAGGG
The DNA here is from genome assembly GCA_037834125.1 of Lippia alba. Taxonomy (NCBI): domain Eukaryota; kingdom Viridiplantae; phylum Streptophyta; class Magnoliopsida; order Lamiales; family Verbenaceae; genus Lippia; species Lippia alba. The sequence goes on along the minus strand of JBBMKE010409338.1, from coordinate 9,145 downwards.
AAACGAGCGAAGCGAACAAAGAAATGAAGAAAGCAAGGAAATAAAAGAATCAGGGGGGTAACAGCCGTTACCCCCTCCCTTCACAAAAGAGGGTAACCTGGGTAACATCCATTACCCCAAGAGAAGGTAAAATGGGGTAACGGGCGTTACCTCGCCTAGGGCTGCGAAATTTTGATTTTCAGCCCTGTTTTACCTTTCCAAACTCCACAAAACCAAGCCAAAACCACACCAAAACATCAAGACATGCTCCAACACACTCAAGCCAAATATTCAAGCCACAAATACGCAAGAAAACGAGCAGAAACACGAGCTAATGCAAGGTGTGTGCAATGTGAACAAATTCTCCAACAAACCTTCAACTTCATTAATGGCATCTCAACAATATACCAACTACCAACTCAAATGGTTCCATATAAACATTAATACACGGGTTTAGAGCATATATCGATCAATTCACAGGAAAACATAAGGAAACAAGCATGCTCTTCAAATTTCCATAAAACCTTTACTATTCAACACATGATCCAAAATCACATCAAACCTACATGAATTCTTGCATATAGACATGTAAAAGAAAGAGGAGACGATGCCAAATAAGATTATGAACTTACCTTTTAATGTTGGGAGGAGATAAGTAGTTTGAGCTCTTGGAGAAGAAGATGAATAGTGACTATTTCTTGGGGCAAGAATGGAGCTCGGTTTTGGGGCTGATTTTCTCTAAGTTTGGAGAGTAGGAATGGGGTGTAATGTGTTTAGGTGTGTTAAGGGTTGAATAAGGGGCATATGGGTCCAAAAATTTCTCAATTTGGAGTTAAAATGAGTGAGTTACGGGTGTTTTAGTGGGAAGGTGTCACTTTAGCCGGGATTAGGAGGCTCGAGGTGAGTTCCGGGGCAAATTCGAAGGTCCAAACGGCTCTAGAAAAATAAGAGGTAGTCCCATCGAACCTGAATCGTCAATTCAAGCTCAATGGAGGTGACGGAATTCGAATCCGAATTTCCGAGTTCAAGATATGAATGCCGGAACGAAAGGTGCGCTACTTGCTCGTTAGTCTCCTTTTCGTCATGAAATTAAAATGCAATGCTTATGCATGAAAAACACACTCGAATATAAAATACGAGCACGTAAACACGTTCATAACACATATAACCACGTCATACACAAAAATCACAAAATTCCATATTCAAATTCACAAAGAAACAACACACGAACAATTCGTTCATGCACGAAACGTTCAAACGTTCATTCAATTCATATTGAACACTTATTCAAATAAACTCAAGTATAAGAAAAGCAAAGATTAATCGATTAAATCATATAAGAGTATAATTAAAAAAATTTAAATTGCGCAATTAATATCACATAGGTCATACCTGTACGGCCGAATGATCAGGGCGTCACATTACGTCTAAGAATTTTCCTTCAACAATTTCAAATGCTTTCCGTTCACGTAAGCATTTGACTCCATATTCACACCCAAATGCATAGTTTCAAAAATCCAAAAGCTTATTCAAGTATCATTTACCAGATTATGCTTAAACAGAAACAAACAAACACCAAAGAAATCTTACCTGAATCACATCACCAACATTGACAATTAAAGCATCTAGTGTAGATTTAGCTCAAATCCATTCTCCATCTGTTTTTCTCTTCACTTTAAGCTAATTTAAGGCAATTGTGCATTACTGGAAAAAATAAAAAACACTAAAAACAACCCTTTAACCTACTCAAACAAGAGATAATTTGAAATCGCATATATACATTCCAAAATCAAGAATTGTTCTTGAAAACTTACTTGACTATGAGATTTTTCCACACTTTGTCACAGATGGGAAGCCCGACCTGCAGCCTGAAGTCTTGAAATATTAGAAATAAGGATTACAATTATTAACACCACAGTTAGATTTTCCCCATTTCATTTGAACAACAGGTTTTAATGCTTCCCCACAAAAATTACCTTTTGCTTCTGTGAAATCACGGTCGGAGCCTGGGCAATCGACAACCTAAGACCATGATTTTGGAGAGCTAGTTTGCAGTGCCACCTCTGACCTTCACCACACCCAGCGACGCAAGCTGGAACGAGGGCTTCAAATCGAAGCAGTAGCTTTTCTTAGGAGTTCAAACTTTGCCCTTCAACCGGTACCGAAGCTTTCCTTCGGTGTTTGGAGGCTCCTCCTTGCTCCCACCTGAAATTTCTTCTGCCGCCACAGAGTTTGGAGTTTTTGGGTGGGAATTCTTTGTTCTTTTTGTCGGGTGTTTTTCAAGGAAAAAAAGGGTTGAGCGTTTAGGAAAAAATTGGGGGGAATAATTGGGGGGAAGTAATACATTGGGGGGAAATTGAAATATATTGATGTCTAATTTTTTTAAGACATTATTAGAAAAAAGCGTCACTATAATACATGATATCAAGACGCTTTTACGATAGCGCCTTAATAACTCCAACCTATAGTGATGCTAAGTGCAAAAATGTCTTAACAATTTTAATTCGTTTAATACTATATTCAATATATCCTCATTACATAAATTAAAATAAATATAAAATATCAATTAATGGAAAAGCGTCACAACAGGTCATCTTTGGAGACGACAAAATAAAAGCGTCATAACAGGGCGTGACAACAGACTGTTTTTCTAGTAGTGTGAGCAACACTCCTGCCGCGAAGTCATGGGTTATCTTGCCGATTTTTTTTTGGTTTGGGGGAAATTTTTCGTTTGGTCAGTTCTTATTATCAAATTTACTCTCAACATTTTATATGGTTTCAACAGCGAACATACCATAGCATTTCGACGCACCTGAGCTAAGGGGAAAAGGGTCTTCTGAACTTTATTAACTCTAAAACCAAAAAAATCAACGAGGCGAGTTATGAATTCGTGCTCTGTCATAGGCGTCTGTGTTTATCTGCTTTGGTCGTAATGTTTGGTTAGTTTTTGTATTTTGTATTTACTCAGTTACTAAAAACGAAGCGAAATACGAGGCCCTAATCATAGGATTGAAGCTAGCCAAGCATGTCGGAGCTAACGACTTGGTGGCATATTCCGATTCCCAGCTGGTCACTTGTCAGTTAGAAGTGCAGTACGAGGCCCAGGAGGAGCAAATGGTTGGATATCTAAGTAAAGTGAAGGAGATGAGAGCTGAATTCTCCAGCTTCCAGCTGCTCCAAATACCCCGGGAAGAGAACAAGAAGACGTTAATTAGCAAAGATGGCGAGTGCCATAGACGTTATCCAAACTAGAAGGATCACCGTGATGAGTTTACCCAATGGAGCCCTAGAGCATGGTGAAGCATCCGGCGAGATCCTAATCGGACAAGAAGCCCAAGATTGGAGGTAGAAAATATGGGATTTCTTGACGAAAGGCGCTCTCCGATGATAGGAAGAAAGCAGCCCGTGTCTAGGCGAAAGCAGCCCGTTTTATCATATCACAGGGAGTCTTGTACAAGAAGTCGATGGCGCGTTCCCTGTTAATATGCCTTTCACCAAAAGAAAGTTAGTACGTCATCCGGGATATCCACGAGAGAAATTGTGGGAACCATTCCGGATGGGTTTCTCTCACTGGAAAGGTGCTATAGGCTGGTTACCTCTGGCCTACAATTAAAGCAGATGCAAAGGAGTATGTAACCAAATGCGAAAGGTGTCAGGGGGATCGATATTGTGGGGCCATTACCAAGAGGCAAGGGGCAAACACGCTTCATGATCGTAGTAGTGGACTAATTTAGCAAGTGGGTTGAAGCGGAGACAGTCGTAAAAATAACGGAGAAGGAAGTTATCAAGTTCTTGAAGACAAACATCGTATGTCGGTTCGAGGTGCCGTGTGAGTTGGTCTCGGATAACGAAAGACAATTTTTAGGAGTGCGACTCAAGGAATGGTGCGAGAGGCTGAGAATTCGCCAATGCTTTTCGGCCGTTTGCCACCCGCAATCTAATGGCCAGGTGGAGGTGATGAACCGGCTGGCATTACATGGTCTCAAGACCCGGGTGGAGAATGCTCGAGGAAGATGGACTGAAGAACTACGTATAGTTTTGTGGGCTCATCGCACCATGCCGAGTGGAACAATTAGAGAGACACCTTTCAACCTGGTGTATGGAGCGGAGACCGTCATTCCTGCCGAGGTAGGTGTACCGTCCCCGAGGGTGGAAGCCTACGACAAGGAACATAATGAGCTCCTGAGAAGGGAGATTTGGACACCACTGAGGAGGCGAGAGATCAGGTCCTTGTCTGAATGACAAGATATAAGAGTCGCACGGCTACCGCTTACAATCGGAAGGTACGAGCCCCCGGTTTCCAAGTGGGGGACTTGCTGCTCAGATGGGCAGACGCATTGAAGCCCATAGGGAAGCTCGGCCCTAGTTGGGAAATGGCAGTACAAATTCGTAAAGATAGTAGGAAGAGGGGCGTACGAGTTGAAAGATGCCGAAGGGATAAGGCTATCCCGATCTTGGAACACTGCAAACTTGAAGAGATTCTATGCATAACATAACACCAGCTCACGACTAGCCAACTGGAGCCCTTTCACCAGCCAACGGGCAATTGGAAAACACCATCAGATTTCATTTATTGTATATACCTTTTTACACTTAACACTTGATTGTTACCAATCGCAACCTGGATCCTGCAATCGATTTGTCTATACCTCTCTTGATGAATAACGTAAAGCTTAGAAGCATGAATTGCGATCGGTTGAAGGGAGATGCCTTTGAATGGTGGGGATGATAATATTAAACGACCCGGGAAGAAGAGGCACACAAATAAGTCCTCTTGGTTAGGCGATCCCATAAAGGAGCCTTGGGAAGGAATCAACCGATCACTCCTTGGAGCTCCATTCCCCCTGCTTCACCAGCTGGGTTGGCCACCCAACCTTGTAAGGCAGCTAGTCACAAGAACTGGAGTGATTGCTCTTGTGAGACGAAGTCCCACTGCAATTTGAATAAAGGAAAGCGAGATCCTGGCTGGGTGATCACGATAAGATGGTAGTCGGGTCCTAATCTAGGCAACAATATGAAGAAGGGGTCAGATAGAATACCCCGAACACTCATTTGGAACGATGACTTCCAAAATTGGAATTCATTCAAATCATGCAGTGGTGACAACAGAAAAATGAGAACAAAAACATCCTCCCCACATCACAAACATTCAAAGAAGATACGCAAATCTTAAACATAAACTAAGAAACCATTCATATAAATATCAAGTTGTCCAAGTAAATTACTAGAAAAGGAATGGAAAGTGCGCCTCCCCAAAATGGGGCTACGACATCAAAAAAAGTTCTGGAATCGAAAAAAAATAAGCTAGCAGAAGGAGTTATTGGTTCATCCAAGATAGCAAAACAAATAAGATAGAAAAGTCTAAATGAAGGGAGTCTGGAGGCTATATAAGGCTCAAGCCTATTGTTCCTTGTCACCAGCTGCAATTGCATCCGGTTGGTTAACACCCTCAGCAGTTTGAGGATCCCCCGCCTGCTCATCCAAAAGGGCAGCATCAAGCAGCTCCCCAACGCTTGGCCTGAACTCGAAAGCGTGATCAACATCCAGTGGAACGCTCTGGCTGCTAGAGCCTCGCTCCCCGCTGCCACCTAGTGGGCTGTCGTCCTTTGAAGAGTGGTTGAAGCAGCCGGGATCTAAAGAAAAGCATGTGGTGAGAAACGAAGAATAGAAAAGAAAAATAAAGTATGTGATGTTTTTGGATGACAGTTTGCTACAAATGCAAAGATTGGATGGCGGTTTGCAATGAAAGTTTGTTTGGATGGTAAATTGCAAAATACGCAAAGTTCGAATGACAAAAATAAATAAATAAATAAATAAAAAAAATCCCTATATATACATATGTTGTGGTGTTTTGGGTATTGTTTTGTTAAGGGGAGTGCTTTCCAGTTTTTCACGTGTTGTTTGGGTACACACGTTGCTCTTTTTTAGAAAAATAAAATAAAAAATTTGGACAAAAATATTTATAATAAAAAATTTTAAAGAAGTATTAATGAATTTAAAAGAAAATATTGGGAAGCAAAAGATGAAACTAAAAACATAAATAAAAGTTTTTTTTTTCACACGCAAACCCAAGCGGAAATTCAAACCCGGGACCTCGTCTTTAAAAATGAATCCATTTACCGCTTGGACCAACTCCTGTTGGCAACATAAATAAAAGGTTGACAGAGAAAAAAAAAGACATTAAAGAGGAATTAATAGATAAATATCCACATATTTAGATAAATTATTTTAAAAAACCTATTTAAGAAATTCTATAAATATTGGGATAAAAATATGAAATTATAGAAACTAAGAGACTGCGCATATAAAAACTAAAAAAATATATTTTTTTTTAAAATTCGCCCACAACCCGAGCCCATAATGTAATTGCCGGCCACAAGGTTTTCAGTGCATAATTTAGATATCACAAGGTTTTCTATAAGATTTTGTATAATACGAGATTTTTTATCTCAATTTTGAATAATACAAGGGAGTTGGGTGCATATAGCGCGCTTTCTCTTTCTCCATATATTATTTGCAGTTCCGATAGTTTCCGGACCTCGATTGCTGAAGCATCTAAACTATGGGACCCAAATGACAATTTTTTCAAAAATAAACCTTACATTCAAAATAAGTTCTTTGATACAAAAAAGAATGAGCCATATCCTAGAAACAAAAAGCCTTGGAATTCCTCAAAACATTTTGGAGGATTGGAAGATGATCGAAAGATTATCATCTTTTTGGCCTAAAAAACCCATGCTTCTTGCTCGGCATTCTCGATATAATTTTTCCCAGCGGCGTAGAGTACTAAGCAGAATTATACAAGCTTTGTAAGTACACTGTTGGCTCTATGACTATGCCTGAAGCCAAACTAGCATTTTGTTTGGCCGTTGACATTATTTACTCAACCTATATAAGAAGCCGAATGGCAACTATCAATGATATGAAAAATATAAGGTGCTTTCCAATGGAGAAGAGTAAAAGCATGCAAGATGTAATGAGCGACTCCAAACACGTCCTTATAGTTATGGATGTCCTAAAAGAATTCTCTATAGAGTCACCTTCAACGATTACTACAACCTTACTGATCTCCTTGGCAATTTTAGGGGTGTATAAAAAAAATATAAATTAAAAACCGATCTGAACTGATCGAAACCGAACAGCACTAAATCGGACAAACTTAACTTGGTTTGGGTTTCGGTTAGTCATATTTTAAGTTTCGATTTTTCGGTTTTTTTTCAGTTCGATTGGTTAGTTAAACTGAATCAAATCAAAAACCAAACCTTTTAAAAAATAATAATTTAACAAATTCAATTATAATTAATACTGTTGTTTTGTTTGTTGTCTTCAATTCTAAATTTCTTCCAACTCCAGATCCAGAAATCCTTTCCCCTTTTCCAACCCTAGCGGCTCACTTGACCTACCCACGTGCTGCTCGCCGTCTTGTACTTCTCCAGCGACCACGTCGACACCTCGTCGTCTCTTCTCCGACATCCGGCGCAGCAGGCTACCGTGTAAGGCTCTATTAGCCAGCAGCAGCGGTTAGTTTTGTTGAACTATTGTTGCGATGTCGAAGTAGTGCGACAAGATTTCTGTTTGGACTTTGGAATTTGAAAATTGAATTGAACCAAACGATCAATCGAGTGTTCTCCTTCCCATGGTATAGCCATAGAACTTGGAATCCTGATCATATTCTCTTTGACAGTAGGTTCATCATTGCCAACACATAACACAAAATTTGAGAAAATTAGATCATTATAAGCTCTGATATTTTCTGTTAAATGAAGCACCTTGACATTAGTCCACAAATATGACTCCACAATACTTGCTTTCACAGCTTGTGACCTTGTACCTCTAACAACAACAGGAACAACCTGTCTAAAATCTCCCCCCAATATCATAATTTTACCACCGAATGGCAAGTCAACTCCAATCATTTCTCTCAAAGTTCGATCCACCGTTTCGAATGCCCTTTTATCCGCCATAGGTGCCTCATCCCAAATAATTGCTGATGCTCGACTTATTAACTCACTTATTTCAGATTGCTTGCTAAAATTGCACCTAGAGTTGAATGCAAGCTTAATTGGTATTTTAAGCTTCGAGTGTGCCGTTCTACCACCTGGAAGTTGGTTTGCTGCAATCCCTGATGTTGCAGTAGCTAGCATGATATGACCATCTCCACGAAAATTTGAGAGTAAAGCTCGATAAAGGAATGTTTTACCAGTTCCACCAGGACCATCAACGAAAAATACTACGCTCTGTTTTTGCAAAATTGCATCCTTGATGGTGTTGAATGCCTCTCTTTGACCAAAATTAAGTTTGGTAGCAGCAATTAAATCATCCTCTGCGACGCCAATAGAAAGTTCATCCTCAATAAGACTTGAGGTGGTGTTCAAATCTTCACAGCCTTCACCTATTTGGGGCAAATCAAAGTCCTTTAAACTGCTCTTGTGTTGTAAGAGGATATTATTTATATCACGCAGAAGACGATTTTAGATAACTAAATGATTTTCAGTACTCGAAAATGGATAGTCCTCAATCATATACGCGTAATTTTCCTCCCATAACCTTCTTACTCCAGTTGGTTGACAGTATACCAAGATTGTAACAAACAGTCTTCTGAGAGCTGAGGGCATCCGAATGCTTCTTGCCTCAATTAAACACTGACGAATGCTATCATCTTCTTCTAAAAGCCCACGTTTTTCAACTGCTTGCTTAAATGTCATATCATGGACATTGTCAACAGTTAAAAAGTCATCAAATAACTTTGGTCCCTTTACATGATTGAGCAAAATTCGCAAATAAAACCTTTCCCCTTCATTAGGTGATACAGAATATAGTTGTCCAATTACCTTTTGTTGCGACATACTTTTTCCTTCGGCATCCACCGGTAGTACCTAGGGAACTCACTATACAAATACTTAACAGGTTCCCTCCCCTCATTATATACTCTAAAAAACTCAGTTAGCATAGTTCTGGAGTTTCGCTCATCAGAAAGCACATTAGATATTCTTTGGGAACTGTAAAATTGAACTTGTTGCATATTTGGAAGATGAATTTGAAGTCTTACCACTGATGGATAAATTTTGTTCATAGAGAACTTAAATATCTTCCACAAAGCTTCCGAAGCACAAATCCATCTTCCATCAACATATTGACTAACCTCATCATAATTAGGCCCTGGAAG
>JBBMKE010409327.1:0-11751 GCA_037834125.1 Lippia alba | reverse complement strand
ATCTCGTTGGGTGCAATAAGCCCTGGAATTGATAGCATTCTCTGTCGCTCCCTTTCTCTCTGGGCAGCGGCTTCCTCGGCGTAGAGATCTTTGTTGTCCTAAATCATTTAAAAAAATTTTGGGGGGAAATTGCAGAAAATCAGACATGATGAAAAGTCATCCATAGAAATCTATAGCCTTATCTAGAACTGCACACGCAGAACTAGGCCTATATGAAATATCCTCAACAGAACAGAATCATCACAAAATATAAAATAACTTGCAGCAAAAGAGAATTCCAAGAGAACCAGATAGCAAACACAGCTTAAAGATTAAAGACAAAGAAATTGCCCAAATGTGTAAATTTGTGACTGAGCTTGCACTTCACCTGAGCTGAAAATTCTTTTGATTGCACAAGAAAGTCGCGCATGTGGTTTTTGAACGAGGAAAGATCATTTCTTGACTCGAAAAGTCCACTCACAAATTGGGTCACCTGAAAAGAACATTAATATTGGTCTGTACACAACCGACACATTGACCGCGCATCTGTACTTTTGAACTATGCCATTATTTAACTTCCATACCTCTGTTGTGGTCATGTTGGGAAACGATGAACACAAAAGTTTAATTGTGTACTCACGAACGAACATGCCATTATTTGGATAAGCATATGGATTTGTTGCAAGATCCCATAGAGGTTCAGTCAAGGCCCCTGACTCCACCTGTTACAGAAACGAGCAATAAAAAGTTAACTATAGCTCCCAAATAAAGATAACAAAAAAGGGATAATTACACTAGTATACCCTGCGGTTTGGCCTAATTACAGGAACTTCCCCTGATTTTTGGCTTAAATCATGTTATTGTAGTCGTGAATTTAAAGTCAAATACTGATATGTAAGTGTCAAAAGCCAGATAGGACATTTATAAGGATGATATATCAAAATTCATTGATCCAGATGTCACCTGAATTCTTTATTAGGGAAATTTTTTTAATTTTTCAAACCGCACAGGAAGTTAGCATAACTGGGCCAAAGCTCAGGATGTGGGTGTATTATCCCAAAAAGGAAAAGGAAATGAGATATTACCAGGGCAAACAAATGTTGCAGAACAAGTACATGCAATTTAAAACCAGGTTTGTGGAATGTGTCTGCCAAAACAGCAAATATTTCTTGTTCTATTGTCACAAAATAAGTCCTGTAGAACTGATTACAAAACTCAGAAGCCTGAAAAGCCATGAAAGCAATCGTAAGGGGATGCCTTTAAATAATAGCTATGCCATAAAAATGAAAAGAATCAATATACACCTTAAAGTTTTTCAGTATCTCCAATAAAAGGTTGAGTCCAGTTTCTGCAATATTTCGTTCAGTATGGCGGAACGCCCAAATGATAGAATCCATGACAAGCTTCAATTGCTGAAAATGCAAACCATAATAAATCATATTTCGCAAAAAAAATGCTGACAGAAAACATTCATAGAAGCAAACATATTTTGGTGCATGTTACACACCTCACTTGACAAGTGGATCAAAGCAGGAAAACAATGTGTAGCTATGGCTCTAAGTAGCGAAAAGAACTTAAGCCGATGCTCTGGATAGTCTTCAAAATTCTTTGTTATCATCTGCAATGTAACCAATAATGAAGTCAACAGAGAAATAAATATTTGAGTGATGGAATCAAGTAAAGTGGACCTTCCTACAATTATAGAAGTCCAAAATGCAGACTAATTCTTCTCACATCTATTTATTGCTACCAGTCTCTAATCTTGCAGCATTGAGAATCACCACGCACATCTTAAGCATAGTAGCACATATCAACACAAGCAGGTAGTCTAATTGATCACCTGACTCAGTTAAAAGCACACATATGTACTTTTTCTTTACAAGCAAAACAAAACTACATCATACAGGGAATTACAAGATTCCAGATGTGATACATCAGATCAATAAATAAATGTGTAGGTGATCGAACTGGAAGAGATATATGTATAAAGGCCATGTTTTAGGAAATAAACGTGTTTGTGTTTGTAGGGGATACATGAAAAGATACAAGTGTAGAAATTAAACATTTCATAGGTCATGCAGATATCGAAATTCAAATTCTTCAAGTATCTGGTTCCTAAAAGGATGGGGTCATTCATTTAAAGTAATGCTAGGAACTTACTAATTGCAAATAATATAAAAATAAATTCATCAACCTCTAGAGTGCACTGGAAAACAGCTTCAAATATCCGAGGAACATCCTCAATCATTGCCCCTTTGTACCTATGAAGCAAGAGTGGAGAAAAAATTAAGTGCTAATCATAATGCTTCTAGAATGATGGCACTATCATGGCAGAAAAAACTATCCAAACACCAACTATTTCCAAAGTTTTCTTACTGTTTTTACAAATATTCATTTCCAGAATAATTCATCTTTCCCCACTTTTCACATGAAAATACCACTCATTTTCATTTCCCAATTTCCCCACACTTAACTTATTATCACTTGCATCCAATCATACAGAAATCACTCCTAAACCATGAACTTCTTATATTCCTGAAAAGGGTGTTTTTCTATAGAAATAATACCATAACTTAAATATGTTCAAATTTCATAGCTAAACACATTTTCTCTCACATACGCATTTAGTTTCAAAGTATTGAAAATTTGACAGAGTAGAAAGCGAAATCAAACATGCACTTGGCCTTGCTGTGTAACAATGGTTAATCGAAAGATACACATGTACAATACTGGCACAATGAGCCCAGGAGTTTTCAGGACTCTCTCTTTTTTCCCTCTTTTAATTTGGGGTGTACGAGCTTTAGTTTGACCAAAGGACCTCTCCTGGTCTAAGGGGAGGTGATACCACTTTGTACCAAAGAATGGTGACAGAAGGTTTCAAGATGTTGATACATGTATATTCACAGAACACATGAAACAGAAATCATAAAAAAAAACAAGCATACTTATTTATCATGGTCGCATAGAGAGAGAGGACTTCCGACTCTCTTGCATCAGGCAAATTCCTGGAATAGTCAGCAAGTACCGGGTCCATCATTGAAGGCACGAATTGTTTGCCAATATGGGGTTGATTTTCAGCTTTGTCTAGAAATGTCTCAATAAGCTTTAGAGTTTCCCTCTTGACTGAACTGTTGAGAATCCACAGTATAATATAAATTTCAGAATGTAGATAAGCGAATAATGTTTCAAATTTAAACCTACCGTAAGAGTTTAACAATAGATGTTCTGGAAGCATAGGGCCCTCCTTGTGCAATACTTGACGATATAAGCTCGCTGTACATTCTGGGGACATGCAACCAAAATCTTAGCGGCCAAGGAAAAGATAAGCATAGGAACTCTTTAAGCAGAACAAAAATGTGCAAAACTTCAACACACCTGTAAACATTGAGCATGTCCAAAAAGATCAGAGTTATCTGTGGCAGGAAATATGTTCCTAGCGAACTAGCAACACTGGTATTTGTCTGCAGAGATAAGAAAGCATAAGGTATATCCACGAGAAGAAAAATGGAAGTGACATGAAAACATGAAGATTACAAGAATGCACCCAAGAATTAAGTCAACTCTAATGAACTATAATACTAATATTCTACTTCATACCAAGAAAAAGTCTTCGAGCATAGAATATTACCAAACACTATAAAACAATAAGGCATACAATATGGGCAGAAGAACTACAGTTTAGATAGACTGGGCAGAGTGGTGGTACAATTCCAACCTTAAGAATAAGAGCTTATAAACCAACCTTTAGCTGGCTTTCTTTTGACTGACACACCTAATGCTGACATCCAACATGCTGACACATTAGAAAAGGCATGGGCTACTATAGTACTCAAGAGGGTGTTAATATACCTACCATGTGTCAACCACAGCTACCTAAGCGATCAATAACTTAGGTCCAGTATTGTTGAGAAAGATATATAAATAAATAGTAACATGTACATTATAATGTGTCCACGTTTTCAAATGAACCCAGGCATAAGCCATACCAATAGACTGTTCTCTGAGGAGTATGCAGGCAAATCTTCTACTATAGTATTCAAGAATACAACTATCTTTCGCAAGCCAACCAAATTTAACTAAGTGACTGATAATTTGGAGCACACAAGGCAGACAAAGAAGTATAGTCAACAGTTACTTGCCGCCATCTAGAAAAGTCGTTCAAAACGTAAGCCAGGGCCTATCCTGCCATCATTCACAATATTCTTCAAGGAGTATGGAGCCAATTGGCAGACTACCACTGAACACTGTATCCTAGTTAAATGTTGAATGGGGATTGGATCTACCAGTGAAAAGAATCAGATACCTAATTTGTAATACATCAAACTAACATAAGATATCCACAACAAGGTTTTTAAAACAAACACAAGGATCCCAGGGTACCAGCATATTGAAGTTGTATAAAAATATATGTGCACTGAAAATACATAATTTAATCCTGGTCAGGTGTTTATTTTTTTTATTAGTACTAAAGATTCTTAGCTTCAATTGAGCACAAGTGGAATGAGCTCAGTTAACTCATTTATTTAAGGATACATACAAAGACACACACACTTCATGATTTTTATATAATCGATTTAAGCTTGGCTGCAATACGTCAAAATTACAATCCATATTCTGGTGTATGCGTGTTGGAAAAAACCTGCAATATATTAAGCACAGTCTTTATCACTTCTTGATCTTTCAAGAAATCCACACTCTGACGTGCCTGTCCAATAATTTCAGCCCAATTCTGCACAATACCATCCATTAGCAAGAAATAAATCCATGGAGGTGATTAGGTAACAAAATCTAATGAGGTCAGTCGAGGACGAATGCCAAACACAAGGATCTTAACAGAAAATGGTTTCACTAGCAAGACATTACCCGATTAGGAAGATCCATCAACCTTTGTAAATATTCATCTCTCTTTAGAGGATCGGGTTCTGCTTGAATCATAGTACCCACCTAAATGGGATAACAGTGGCAACAGTTAAAAAATTATTATAAAATCTAATAGTGATAACATATTAAAAAATATACTATAAAAATCTAAGTCATACTTGACCTCATATCAAAACTATGGTAGGTCACATTTAATTAGCATAAACAGTACGGAGTACACCTACAGATTCATAAAAGGAGTGAATCTGGTGGGGCTCAAGATCTGCAATAGTTGTTGGAAGAGTTATTAATAGTTCGGACACAAATGGCTCGTTTTCTCCAACCTGGTATTCAGTAAAGATATGCACTATTAATTTCTTTATAGAGACATCATGTTCTCTACTGAAAATCACTTCCAGAGATGATAACTAACAGAACCATTACCTGTACAATGACAAATTTTCGCTTGCACTTCTGAACAATTTTCAAGAATGTATCGCATGCCATGTCCTACAAATAAGCAGAAAGAATATATGATATCAATGAAATAGGAAAAATCAGCTCGAACCCAATAAGACAATACGAGCAGACTTGCTAGACAGCTGACTACAAGATGAACAAGAAAAATCAAAGATGTGGGGAGAAAAAAGGGGCGTTCTTAGAAACATGCATTATTCATCTGTGGTAATTTAGAAATGAACAAACAATATATAACCTGAACTCCTGGATGAGTTTCATGCATGAACTCAAACAGCTTGTTTACAACTGTTTTCAAGAACTTCCAGTGGGCCCTTAAAAATCTAGGGTATTGCCCAACTACGTACCTGCACTCCCAAATAAAAGAAAACATAAGGGTAAAGTTCACCAAAACAAGCAGAAATTTTCCCGAGTTCACCCAAATATACAAAGAAAACCATAAATAAATACTAATCAGGGCAACAACCTAAGCATCATCATTAATTTTTGGGTATCCAATAAAATTACGAATAAATTTTGCGATCCTCACATTATATTGCTGGCAATAACAGCTTTGTTGTCCTTCCCTTTCGTAATCTCACAAAGGTTCAATAAATCACGAATTACCATCACCAAAAACCTGTTTTCCTGCCAAAGAGTAAAAGGTAAGATCAATCCTTTTGATCATTAAAAGTGATAGATGAGAATGGGAACTGCAATTTTGGGTATTTTGATATTCTTAAATTTAAAAGTAACTACGGACAATGGTGGAGCACCACTAGTGTAAGTGGGGTGTTTTCGAAAATAAACAACCAATTTAGAGAATTTTCCAAATCATAAAATGTTTTTTCCAAAATAATAATAAAAAAAAATATCCCATGCAGAAAGCAAAGATAAATAATTAAACAAATTCACCCACCTGATCCTCTACCATTGACCCAGATATAGACCCAATTGCCCAACACAGCGTATTGAGGTTGTTCCAGTTCCAATCCTCTCCACTCAGCTGATTACTTAGTTTCTTAAGCATCTGACCCATACCAAGGAATCAAATACATACAGAGAATTAGTTATAAATCCACCTCAACATTGTAAAGATAACCGTGGAGTCTTGAAATGAGTTGAAAAGTACTAGTTTCTTATGTATTTTTAAAGTAATATCTTACAGCAGTAATTCAGAATCAGATGAAATCCCAAATTATTACTTAATTTGAAACGGGTTGATAAAGTTACGATTCTAGGAAATGAAAGCAAAACTTGGAAATATAGAGTGAATAAAAAAGGCATAGAAACAAAGAAATGTCCCACAAAAGCACACAATAAGTGCAAAAACCAGAGGAAGTAGGAATTACCTGCTTTTCAGTATCATCATGATCAAGATGTGCCAAGTAAATAAGTGTTTCCCTCATTATCTGCAAGATTACAGATTATTACAGATTTCCAACTTGAGAAGAAAGAAGGTATAAATAGCAACATGAAAGTCAGCTACATGAAATTAGAGTAAAATTTTGGACCTTATACTGCACAAGGACATCATTGTCCTTCATAGTTTCACGAACAATGTTTCCATTTTCATCCTCAACAATGAGAACCTCCTCTGGCTTCGCCATGCGGCAGATTATCAGTAGTCTCAATTTAGACATTGAACCAGTATAAAGTTGACGTCTCTGCATGCGTGGAGAACCAAGTCCATCAATCATACCTGGTCGTATCGGCATCTGCTCTTTCGACAGAAAACCCAAACAGGCTTTAGTGATATTTCATAGTTCAAGTGAGCATGCAAAGAGAGATTATAAGTTTTTCTTCCTCAGTATCCTCAAATTCCTTTGAAATGTGTTTGGCTTTTTTTTAAAAAAATAGTGATGGTGGACTTCAAATTTCAAAAATCATATAAGTTGCATCAACATCAGCATGAGAAATTTGCATAAAAGACTTAAAAAACTAAAAGAGAAAACAGAATAGGTTTGAGATCATTTAACCTGCAGTCCCATCATGTTTGCAGTTGCAGCAGGATTGTCCAGATTGTGGTGGGCTTCAAAGAGCTCCAAGACTAAGGAGTTCCAGTAGTCCAAGCAAACCTACAAGGCATAGGCTCAAAGATTGAGTAAAGTATTATAGAAGAATAAGAGATCCGTGGAGAATGCAAAAAAATGGATACCTTAAACACTTCAGTGTCATCCACATACGAGATGTTAATGAGATACTCAAGGCCCAATAGTAGTGAATTAATGTTCTCTTGTGAGGATTCTAGTACTCGTACATGAGACTGCAACCAGGAAAGAGAAGGCCAGTCAGCAAAACAGAATACAAATTTATCTAGAAAGTTGGAAGGGTCATAATCAAAAACGGAGTTACTTGACAATAAAAGATTGCTTAGAGAACAGAAAGAAGACTAGATACCTGAGAATTAGCAGGAACAATTTTATGTAATAAGTTGAACACACAGTATAAAAAAATAAAAAAGAAATCGAAAAATCAAAATAGTGGGTTTACCTTGTAGAACGATGTGAAAAACAAAGCCAAGTTCTGAATAAATGCCTGGAGAAACAAAAGCAGAATGAGCATACTTTATAAGATTAAAATTTGAGAGATTTTAAATCATCTTTCAAAATTACCTGCTCCTCACTATTTCCGTTTGCATAAGCCTCTACAAAGCTGGTATTAGGTGGGACAATGGCCTAAACACAACACAAGTCATAACAAGAATCAGCACAAAATTCAATGAGATTATATGTAGTTATACTTCATGAAGAAAGAAATACACAATTGCACGCAGAAATCATCTTCATTACCTGTAGTTGCACCAAGAATATACTATACATTTTGACATACTGCATGTCGTAAAAGTCCCCAAAACTAAGACCGGCAACCTGCAAGAACCAACTCGTGGAACAACCGAAACAGTTTATAGGACAAACTGCAAAATCAAATCGCTTAAAAGTGACAAGGGCAGAGAATAAACCTCTGTCAGACACTGAAGGGCAAGATTTCGGTAAGCCGGCATAGGAAAAAATTTTAAAAGCGTTTCAAGCTGCCAAACAAATCACAAAATAAGGACATGGCTTATTGCTTAACATCGTGCCAACAATAAACTCCAGATACAGAAATAAATCAGAACATCACAGCTCAATCCCTTCATCATTTAAGGAACAACATGAAATACAAACCAGTGGTGATTCAAATATATAGCCCAGAGGAATCCATGAAAGGAAAGCATGCAGTGTGGCAAGGGTAGCCCTGATTAGTTCAGCTCTTTGGGAAGCAGACAACACATATAGGCATAACTCATGAATGAGCTGGAATTCACTGTGCACAAAAAAGAAAACCTCAATTTTTAAAAAGAGAAGAACATAGGCAATGCTAAACTAAATTGATAACTTTGAATCTCACTCATGAGACATTCATGTCACAAAAAACTATCAAATTGGGTCTCAAAACATTAGTTAATTGGCAGATAAAACTCCGTAGTAGTCAATTTAACATGGTTACCTATTCAAAGATTGTTTTAACTCTTTAATCTTCTGTTGAGTCATTTCACCCCTTGAGAAGTCAAAAACCTCTTCACTTAGGAGCTGACAAGTAAAATCTTGAAGTCAATTGGATGTTTATTGAAATTTCACGGATAGGTCATGATCACTTACTTTCAAAATCACCATGCAATTTTCGCATATGGTTTCACTTGCTTTAGCTGCAGCAACCAAGTCGGGAATGAAGCTTTGCCACCTCGCAGGCCACTCATGCTTAAGTATCTAAGTATAACGAAAGCAATCACAATGACACAACTGACTTGATCACAGGGGATATTCAATCAAAAACTGACACATAAAATCAATTCAACTCATCTGCATCATTTAAATGATTAGATGGGGGATAGGACAATATTACCTGAACCAATATGATGTTTAATTTTCGGACATACAACCTCTCCGTTCGAAAAGAGATCTCATCACTTGAAAGCTAAAAAAAAATATTGTAGTGAACATATAAGCATGCCTATTCTAGCAGAAACAAACTCATATCATGAGAAGGGAGGTGCAGAATTAGTTACCTTCACAATAACTTCAGAAATATAATTTTTCATGCCATCACGCTGCTCCGAAGGTAAAGCATTCCATCTATACTTAATAACACCTTCTAGAACCTATATGTGGAAGTCCAGTAAAGTGGTCTTCATCATTATTGTCAAACAAAATAAAAATGGAAACTAAAGGATTACATGAAGTTGCTCACAGTTGATGTTTTGAAAAATAAGCTCAGCACAAAGAAAAGAATTTTGATTACCATCATGACCATATTTGACAGACCTGTAAAGCGAAAAATTTGGTGTTCAAATTATGTGCGTTAGATAAAATGTGAACCACTTGAAGCCACGTATCAGGGTTATTTTGCAAATCCCGCAAAATATGGTCCGCAGCATTCCTCTGTCAAAAATGGCAAGATAATTAGTAAAATGAAGTAGTTCTCAGTAATCAGGGGCATACAATCATTAGCTACTTGGATATAATCTACAAATCCAGGGAAAATATTCACTCGGCTGGCTTCTTATTTATCAGACAAGTAAATCTCCTTGCAAGCATAACTTGTGCTTCCAAAATAAGTTCAAATTCATACAAAAAAGAATGCAAAAATATAAGAAAAAAACACAAAAAATATTTCAAATTTACATAGAAAAATATCACAGGACTTAAATCACATCAAAAAGGCGCCATATCAAAAAGAATTATAGTTCATGATGTATGAGTAGAGAGAAAAGTAGTTTTAGGCTCTCCTCAGTGCTGGTGGTATTTAAGAATTGAACCCATCAACAACTCCGTCTAAAATCTTCTCTCACAGATGATTTATAATATGAGCTGCCCTGCCAATTAGTTTCTCCCTTTCATCTGCTAACTCTGTCTACCTCTACATCATTGTGTAGCCCTGCATTTCCTTCCGAAATAATTGTCTCAAACAACTAATAAGAAAAACCACAGATCCAATATTGAATGTTTTACCACCAATTTGACCACCACGTGCAAATTTGTTACATTCATTTCCTGTTTGGAATTTCCCAGGGTAAAACTCCAAGTCATAAATTAAAACAACGAAAGAACCCAAAACTATCATCTCATATGAAGTAATAATTTGAGACTCAGTAGCTCCAGCTATTAACCAATACTTTAAGAGAAACACTGAAGTGGTAGTCTGGTAGATACACCAAAATTTTTCGCTTTAATTATATCAAACAGTTGACAATTTAATTGTCAACTTCCAACTGTTTATATTAAACGAAATAAAGCTAATCATATCAAACAAAAGGGCATGGAGGCATATTCCTAAACATACACCAAACTCACAAGAGAACACACTTGTAGAAGTGTATAAAAAACTGATACTGTGAAAGGACATTGAAAAGTCACCTTTTCTGTAGGTATGTAACCTTTATTCTACATTGGCTAATCCAAACATGTTCAAGGAATCTTCCCTTTTGAAAGTTAATTATAAACAGTTGACAATTTAATTACACGGGAACAAAAGATAAAGTGACAGGTCAGAGAAGTAAAAGAAATAAAGCTAATCATATTAAAAGAGAAAAGAATGGAGACATGTTTATAAAAATAAACTAAAAGCACAGGCAGCACAGTGTATAAGTATACAAGGAAGTCATATAAAACTACGAGGGAATATTAAGAAGTTGCATCTTCTAAAGGATCATAATCTTTAATATTGCTCCCAGTTTAATTGAAAATCTAAATCATGAAGTACTGAAAACGTTTGCCAGCATAAAACAACCCCAGAAAACAAAACTCTTCATGATGCAAAAAACATTTGCAAGTCAAAACCACATGTGAATGTCATTTACTGCCATTCCGCTTATACTTCAATTTTAATTTCCTTTGATACTCATTGACCAAGCAGAACTAGTAGAATACTGCCCAAATACTCAGAGTTCGAAGTTCCAAGTTTTGAAGTCATCTGGATTCAACAGAGCCAAAAGAAACTTTTAACTCTTCATTTAATACTCCGGGCTTCACAATGTGAATGGTTCTTTCCACAATCCATTATAACTTCAGTCCCACTTTCCCCGTGATGACTAGTCAGGAACGCAATTTCATGCAAACCAATCAACGACTCAATGGTGTAGAGTAATTGCTGAACTCCCTATTCTAAAAGTCAGCAAAAACTTATTCCAAGTCCCAAACACCGCGGTGAGTTCCACTTTTAAAAGGGACGGAAAGGGTATATGCAGGTATCCAACATAAAATTAAAAATTGAGTTACCTAATACATTCCAGTATCGAAGACAAAAACATTAGAGGCAAAACAAAGATGATACTGCCCACAGAAACCACAGAAAACAAAAATCAACACTACAACAAAACGAATGCTTCATACCTCCTCTTTAGATCCGGTTCCATAGAAAGCAGCGACGGTGGCGTCGAGCAAAGCAACGTCAATCGGCTGGCTCAAATCCCTTAGC
>JBBMKE010409317.1:0-11754 GCA_037834125.1 Lippia alba | reverse complement strand
TTGATCCAAAAATTATGTAAATAGCAAGTTTCTTAATATCAGGGGAAGTTTGTGTAATTAGACCAAATCTCTAAACTGTAAATGATTAATTTTGGCTTACCACATTGGCCTTGATCTTTAACTCCAGTGACAGCTCCTTTTTTCCTCCAGTCCATGGTGGCTGGAACACCAGTCACGTTTGCATACCTAAATGACGAATCCTCGTTATTAGAATGAGACCCCATTCCGTATCCGTTTCGTGATGCCTGAAACTCCTTGTTCGTCAAATCAGCAAATTTGTTGATGGCAAGTTTGTACGACCGATCCCCAGCTTCATTAATAGCATCAATGTAATCAACATTTTCTTTGAATATATTGAATCTCATGGCCTTCTCAGCCTCATCCTTGTAAATACGCCCATACTGTACCATCCATTGCTCGTGTCTTTCAGCCATTAACGCATCAGGCACAGTGCGGGCTGAGCTTTGAGATGCCCACATCTGCATCACTAACAATGCAACCAAAACAAGCCTCCAACTGGGATTCAAGGCCATTTCTTGCTTTCTAGCTAGACAGGAGGAAATTCTCTGTGTTAACTAATTTGATACTAAAGGAGTAAGAAGTAGTGTTGTGCATTAAATAAGAAGAAACCAGGTATATATTTATAGAATCTTTAAAACCTGGAATGTAGATTAACATCCATCACTCCATGGAAACCCCGGCAAGTCATTTGCATGAGATCAAATTCGTAACTCAATTCCGTGAACGTTCTTCCATTTTTACATAAGTTTAATCTGTGCATATGTTCATAATTGTTGTTCTCTGATAAGGTCGCCTGCTGCTATTTTGGAATACGTAACTAGTACATAAATTAATAGAGTTTCACAAAATGACACTTTTGCATGTAAAGTTACTTTGTTATCTTTCATGATATGAATAAGTTCACATAAACTTTGTGTGTTTCCAAACTAGCATTGAAAAAGTTTTAAATTTATATGTATATATCTGACAAAGAAAATTAGAAAAGCCTATTAAGCCTACATGGAACAATGATTTAAATAAATATTAACAAATAGGGCAAATTACATCTGGCTACCTTGTATTTAGGCCTAATTACAATGCTCCAGGCCATCATTTTTGGGAAATTATATTTTAGTCCCTATAAATCTTGTTTGATCTGAGGTCCTTTAACGAAATGTGTATAAGTACATTTATGCCCCTGACAATTTTATGAGTGTTACATTGAATATATGACCAAAATTATAAAATCATCCCTAAAGTTTATAAAAATAACAAGACGATCCCTACAAAATATGATTTTAACAACAAATTAGGGGCATTTTTGGAATGACATAACGGAACCCTAGGGACCACAAACAGTTATCAAAAGTTAGGGACTAATGTGTAATTTCTTAAAAATCGTGGACTAGATTATAATTATGCCTAAATGCAGGGTAGTCAATGTAATTTTTTCCAACAAATATTCAAAATGTGAACCAGAAAATGTTTATGATTAACAAAGAGAGTTATTATTGAACAGTTGGATTTGACAAATATTCTTCTGATATAAAATAAATTTAAATAAAAAAATGTATGATAAGTTATTTAATAATAAAAACAAGAAATTAAAATAAATAATCAAAGTATATGTAATATCATATTTTTAAAACAATTGGATAATTGGATTACTGGGACATTGGGGCTTGGGGTTTAACTTTAATATCCGAGGGGCCTTACAAAATTTGGATTGGTTTAAAAATCCACATCCACTCATAAATATTAGGTTTTATTTGGGTGGAAATTTATTGGGTTTAAATATGTTGTGTTGAGGTAGAATTTAAATATGAAATTTTTGGATATTGTTTGGACTTGGGCTTGGGTGGTGTTAATATCCACCCAATGGCGGGCCTAAATTTCAACTCTTCGAAAGATCTTAATTATTGTGTGTGATTACATTTAGGACTGTCAATGGGTCGGATTTTAATCGAATCTGATTCGAGTTCGACCCGAATTTGTCATGTTCGATCTATAAAAAAGTTCCATCAGATTCTTCATCAAAATTGATTTGCAGATTGAATAAGTCCATATATGGCCTCAAGCAAGAATCAAGACAGTGGTATGCAAAATTTTCCACTTCCCTTATTGCTTATGGTTTCACACGGTCCAAAGTAGATTATTCCTTATTCACAAAAAGTGTTGGTTCAGATTTTATTGCATTGTTGGTATATGTTGATGATATTATCATCACTGGACCAAATTCTAGTTCAATTCAGTCATTAAAATAGTTTTTAAGTACTCAATTCAAGTTTAAAGATCTTGGCCCTCTGCGGTATTTCTTGGGATTGGAAATTGCACATTCAACTTCTAGGATAGTATTGTGTCAAAGAAAGTACACATTGCAACTATTAGAACATTCAAGCTTCCTTGGTTCTAAACCTATGAAAACTCCAATGGATCCAAATTGTAAATTGAATTCATTTGATGGAGAGGTTTTGGAAGATGTCAACAGGTATAGACAGCTCATTGGCAAGTTACTTTATCTCACATTAACACGGCTAGATATCTGTTTCACTGTTAATAAATTGAGTCAGTTTGTGTCTCAATTACGGGCTATAAATTTGGATGCGGTTCATCACTTACTCAGATATCTTATAGGCTCCCGCAAGGGATTTTCTTCCCTTCTACAGATATGAAGCTGACTGCTTTTGTGGATGCTGATTGGGCATCACGCCAGGATACTAGACGTTCGACTTTAGAGTTTTGTGTTTTCTCGGGCAAATCCCTCATTTCATGGAAATCTAAAAAACAAAGTGTGGTTTCTAGATCCTCAGCTGAAGCAGAATACAGAGCGCTTGCCGTAGCCACATCTGAATTGGTTTGGATTGATCAGTTGCTAAAGGATCTTCACATTCATATTGAAACTCCTGTGATTCTTTACTGTGATAATTTGACAGCGATGCATCTTGTAGAAAACCCTTTATTCTATGAAAGGACTAAACATATTGAAGTAGATTGCCATTTCGTGCGAGATAAGGTATCCACCGTGTTCCTAAAGTTGTATAATTGATCATATTGCAGAATACTTTATAAACTATATACAATAAACGTTACAGAAAAGAATTAAATGTAATTAGTAATTGGCAAAATTATAAATTTTAGCATATTCCTTTTTTTTTTTTTTTTCTGTTTAGCATAGTATGAATGGAGATGTGTTCAATTTTGCATCAAGTGATGTCAGGATAATATTATTAGGTTTCTGAGAGCTTGAAATTCAGCCTGATAGACATAAATTATTTAAGCAAGTAATTAATTAATTTAATACAGCTCTAATCATGTAAAGTCAAGTCAATATTATATAAAAACGACGACCCCAATTTACTTTTAATGATAGGAATTAGGATCAAATGTGCTGATCTGTGTGCACAATATTTATAGTGTCTTCAGTCTTTGAGTACGGCTGATCATAGCATTTCAACTTACAGCTAGAATTCTGACCAAAATTAAATAAATTCATGCAATATTTTAGGGGGAATATAATATATGGGAGGGACGAACTTAGAGGTAAAGTAAAGTGGATTCAAGATGCTAATTAGTGAAATGAATAAGTACTAACTTTACTTAATGATTTAGTGATTGCAAGAAAAGCATGGGAATATGGGACAGTACCCTTTTTTATAAATATGAATTGGAGATCATATTCAACAGCTAATCTGCTAGCTAAATATATATATATATATATATATAATATTTTTGAGTCAAACAACTTGAATTCAAACATTTTTTAAGAGATCTTCCATGAAATGAACCAAGAGTAGTCATTTAATTTTTCTCATAACAAAGGCCACTATGACATCTATAAATAGGCTAATCTGATCCCACAAAACATTGTAATAAAAATTAATTATCTGATTATTGTTACCGTTTTTAATATGGAAATGGCAACAAATACTACGAAGAGTACTCTCATGCTCATGACATTTATGGTCTTTACCATGCTTCTCGTCTCTCCCGCAATGCTAACGCCTTGCAACGCAGCTCGATTGGTCTATCAAGGTACTAATTATAGTAGATATGTCTTAAACTTTAGAACTTTTTTCCTTATTTTACAGATATTCAATGCTCTTTGCAGGGAGTTTTTATTTATATTATTTTGTTGCCTATTGCAGAAGTTAATTCTAATTCTGACTCAATCAAATGCGGTCGTTGTGCTTGTTGCACATTACCTAATAATCCACGTTGCTGCAATTGTGCTGCCGTTCTCTGCCCTGCAGATAGTGCCTGGCCTTAATTAGCTTCCGAACTCGAGATTAATCTACACAATATGCAGAAAAAATAAATGTATTTGATCAGGCTTATGTGAAATACATGTAATTTGCACTACTTTAATTGTTGATGAATAAATACTGAAATGCCATGTTTAATGATTGTTTGACAGATTAACTTGTTAAATTGCAAGTATGGAGTTTGTTTGACAGATTACCTTGTTAAATTGCAAGTATGGTGTTGGATATATATAGTCTTTGCACTTTTTTTTTTTTTTTACCACACGCACACTCAAATGGCTAGAGGTGTTTGAACTCGAAATATTTGCTTTCAAGAAACGACCCTGAACCACTTATAGTACAGTCTTTGCACTTCATTTACCAGCGAGCAACAATTCATTATAATTTATAACATTATTCGCTTATAAGCGCGTTTGGTACATATTTATTACATAACATTAATGAATATCAAATTTGCCCTTGGGAAAAAAATTAAACCCTTATTATGCATTACCTTTTTTTAATAAAAGAAATATGTTTAACCACCTAAAAAACTGACTAAATTCTGAAATGTAAAATTCTGATTACCGATAATATTTATAATTCGACACACTCTAATTCAAAAGATATTTATGTAATTATAAAATTAAACTGCACCTTTCAATTACTTTTACTTTTTAAATGTAATCATTATAAAATTATGCCCCTTATAATATTACTATCGAATTTTATAACTGTACCGTTCAATTATTTTAAATTCTCTGCCCCTTATTAGATTTTTTTTGGGTTGAAAACTCAAAAAACCAAAGCACTACTCCATAGCCTCTTTGCTGACAAGCTCGACTACGCCTTCCAATGGTTCCAACCAGATTCTCAAGCTGTTGCACTAATGCCCCTACTTCGCCAACATATCCGCACAACAATTTAGCTCGCGTTTAACATGTCCAAATCTGATTTCCCAAGGTTTGTGTAGCAGTTCAATGCAATCCGCAATAACATTACCCAGTGGATGCTCCAGATGATAAAGTTGGTAAACTTAAGAAACTCGGTCAGCTTTATATTTTGAACTTATAGAAACATAAAAACCAATACATGATTGCTAAATTCTTCGCCTTAGGGTTTCTTTTTGAGATTGGTTTCATCATTTTAGGTTTTTTCCTTTCTTATTTTATGAGTTCTCCTATTACTAATTCTAAAAATCTCACATCTTGGACTTATGAATAAATCATAGTTATAAAATTTACATATTGATATTTTCCAGTTACTTGTACTTCTTCTTTTTTGTTTTAGGTGAGTTACTTGTACTCATAACAAACACAACATGTCTCATAAAATAATAAACTTATAGTACACACCGAAATCTAATACATATCGAGTGGGTTTATCTTGATCACTCGATCTTATCTTGAATATAATTGACTAACTAATAAAAATTATACACAAAATTGCCAGAATTCAAACATGCATATGTATATAAAATATTACAAATTAAATATCCCCTTATTTGGTTTGTAATTCAAACCATTGACTTTTGACTAGACAATGTTTCTTATAGCTCAGAGTCACAGATTCATCGCAATTAACAAGATTTGGAGACATACAAAACTAATGCATTATATATATATATAATGCATAATACAAGGACTAAAGAGGCCTCAGCTAACAAAAGTAAACGAGCCCTAAGAGTTTGACCGACTATATTTCCCTTGATTTTATATTGCCAGTACTTATATGTTTAGAAGTTATGAATTCATTAGTCATGATATCTCTAACGACATTGAAAAAAAAATTCATTAGTCAAACAAGCCATATGCAAAACAAGTTTTAATATACTTTTGACAAAAAGAGTGAATTATTTTGATCACAGTAATGACTATAAAGCACCTTTGATCCTACAGTGTATATAAACCAGATTAATTCAATACAGCATCTTCATAAACTCCTTAAAACCAATGGCAGCAAAGAACATGAAGACATTGTTGGTCACGTTTATTATCATCATGTTTGTTTTCTCTCCACTGCTACTCTGCAGTGCAGCTCGATTCTCTTCGCAAGGTACCTATCGATCAACATCAATAATATCAAAAACACTAATGACAACCACCCTGATTGTGGGGTTTTTTTTGTAACATTTCAGAATGTTTTTCGTAATTGGATCAAACTTCCTGGATTGTTCGTAACTATCCCAAGTAAAAATATGTTTGTGTGAATGAGTGAAATATCTAACGTATTTTTTATCTCTTGAAATGGATGCAGAATTTGGTGCTAAGTTGGAGAAATGTGGTCCTTGCAATTGTTGCCAACCTAATAATCCAGTTTGCTGCCTTTGCGCCTGCCCTGTTCCGCCATGAAAGCCATCTGCACTGCACTAGCTACCTCCATATATATTATCAATAAATTTGGAGCTTATTTGTAATAAAGTTGAAGTGATTATATAAGTTGATTTGAGTGCTTAATGCTTATTGATTTGTGGTCTCATGTGTACTTTAGTATTTGATTAATCAATAAAATTTATTTATATTGATCAATTTGAAACTATAATAGTTGCAATCTTATTCGCCACTCCCTCTGAATTTTTGATGGAATTAAAGATAAAGGGGAATCTGTTCAATGACCTCCTCGGTAAATTAATTGAATGATCATCTTATCGACAGGCTCCCCTCACCTTCAGGGAGCAGATTCCTTTGATCTGGTCTTGCACGTAAAAAGAATTTGACCTCACAAAACATTTTTGATCTGGTCTCTCATACCATATGAAATAACCACCTCGTCCAAAAGTTGAAGTTGATGGAGAATGTGTATGATTAATTATATAAACGTCTCTACAGAATTTGCGCGCATAAGACTATAATGGAGCGTTTACTTTGTTGGTTGGGATGGGATGAGATTGATGAGTAATTAGATGAGGTATGGGATGTGGTGGTGAATTAGTAATCCCGTGGAGGATGTGAGATGAATAATCAACCTTTTATCCAATATCAACCCGGGTCGTGTCATCAATTCCGAACTTGTGAAAATATTAGTAAACATGAGTTTAAGTAGGATTATTAATCTTATCCCTTATCCCCTCATCCTACAAAGTAAACAAGCAATAAGTGTAATCCATTATCCATATATATTTCATTTTATTATGATAAGTTTCCCTTATTGAATGGCATATTTGATCATATTGCAGAATACTTTATAAACTATATATACAATAGTCAATAAAAGTTATAGAAACGAATTAAATGTAAAATTGGCAAAGTTATAAATTAATTTTAGCATATTTCTTTTCCTTGCTGTTTAGCATAGTGTGAATGGAGATGTGTTTAATTTTGCATTAAGTGATGTCAGGATAATATTATTAGGTTTCTGAGAGCTTGAAAGTCGGACACTCAGACTGAGAGACATAAAATATATGGGCAAGTAATTAATTAATTTAAAACAATTTTAATAATGCAAAGTCAAGTCAGCATTATATTGAAAAGGTGAGCCCCGGTTTATTTTTAATGATATGATCAAATGTGCTGATCTATGTGCACAATATTTATAGTGCCTTAAGTACGGCTTGTACCATTTCAACTTACAGAATTAGAATTCTGACCATAATTAAATAAAATCATGCAAAATGTTAGGTTTCTAAGATAATCTATTCCGAATGACTTTTGCGTCTTCTAATATAATGTCCACTTACAAATCATTGAACTAAATCTTTTGTTTTAGTTTTATACATCATCGTCTCTTGTTTTAACGACCCTAACACGTCTCGTATATTAGTAAAAGATTGAAATTAACCAATAAAACCTTTTAATCACCCAATCAGTTTTGGGAATTAACACATAAATTATGACACATGCATGCAAATGTCTTAATTAATGCTCTTTCTTTTTCAGTCTTATATTTCATTTCTAATTTTACTCACTTAAGCATGTTATACATATCATACTTATCTCGTAAGTCTAACTTAATCGAATAATTCTTTTCTTTCGTTTGTTTAAGAGAGATTTTCTAATGGCTCACGAAATCAAAGATCATATTCAACAACAACCCGGAAAATCTTTAGAAATTATAAATTAACCCCCCAAGTCAAAACCTTGAGAAAACTTCAAACTTCTTGAATTCAACAAAACTTTTGTTAATATAGTTCATAGCCCAAAAGCTAAAACTATAGAGCAAGCACCTATATATACTTGGCATCCCCAAAACGTAATTATATCCAATAAGTTTTGGGATATAATTATCCAAAAAATGACAGCAAATAGTGGTAAGGGTGTCGTGGTAACATTCATGATAATCATGCTCGTGCTTTCTCCTGCAATATCGCCATGCAGCGCAGTTCGATTAAATTATCAAGGTAACTTCATTAATCAATACTTTTTATAATAGTGATTATTTAATTGCCTTTTAATTTTCTTTTTGCCTTTTATTGCAGAAATATTTGAGATGAAGGCAACGTGTGCACCTTGCAATTGTTGCCAGACTCTTACGCCGCCATGCTGCCAATGCGGCCCCTGCAATGTTTCGCCCAGTCCGCCCTGATATTAAAGTTCTGCAGTTATTATTCTTCGTTTTCCAAGGCTTCATGAATATGTGTGTTTCAATTTCTGTCAAAAAAAAGCCATGAATAATTGATGGAGCGCTTGGTGCTATATATTTGTACTTCATTGCTCTAAGAAATCAATAAAATTTTGCTATATGTACTTCATTGCTTTAACAAATCAACAAAATTGGCATTACAGTTACGGCTGTCAATTGGTCGGATTCCGGTTGGATCGAAAAACCTGGATTTGAATTAGATAACATAGTTCGAGAACATGATTTAGATCCATCAATACTGAATGCAGGTGAATTTGGATCGGATCCGATACAAGATTAGACCCAATTATTTATAATATTGGAAATAGAAAAGAGAAGATTAAGCATCAACTAAGCTGCAACGGCCCAATACATTGGTCTAAAGCCCATTGCATTGGGCTGAAAATGGCCCATGAATAGTATTTAGTGGATTAGGCCAATTTTACACAAGAAAAGAATCGCAACCATGATATAATAATTCTATTTTTATTAAAATAATTTGTGTTTGTTGTAAAGTAAATCAACAAGGAAGGAAAGATTGACTCTCAACCCTAATTGACCGTAATTATCTCTGATTTGTTAGGATTTGATTTCTTTGCAATTGTGGTTAAATAGAACTCTCCCTTAGCACTTTGTATGACATAAAACTCAATCAATATAATGAAATACCAAAGTTTTTCCCTCGTATCCATGTTTAACATGGTATCAGAGCAGATTGAGATCTTGAGGACTCAGAATTAACATCACTGTCCCATACCTTTCCCGAACCCTAAAGCAAGAAGATGGCAGCCTCAAACAACGGCAACCAAGAATTAGCAATTCAAATTGCTCAACCAACAACGCTCAATATCGATAATTTGTCAATTGGAATTAAACTAAACCATGACAATTATCCAATCTGGGCCAGAATCATGAAAATGGCGATCGGCGGAAGAGGGGGCCGATCGCACATAACCGGCACCCCACCGGCACCAGAAACCACTGATCCCAAGTACGACTTATGGGAACAAACCAATCAACAGATTTTTACCTGGATAATTCAAAAATGGAGGCGAATATCATCAACAGCGTCCTTCAATACCCTACATCGAAGGCATTATGGGACGGTCTTGCCACCACGTATGGAAGCGGCGGCGATCCCCTCCAACTCTTCGACCTACATCGGAGAGCAAACACATTACGACAAGTGGAGGACAGCCTTGAGGATTTCTGGACCAAACTCCAAAACATTTGGATGGCCATTGATCGAAAACAACCAAACCTGATGAAGTGCGCAGACAATTTTGCAACCTTCAACAAACTGACTCAAGAACAGCGACTTTATCAGCTCCTCACCGTAATAGAGGACAGGTATGACTCAATCCGGCGAGACCTACTCAAACAAGAACCAAAACCAACGGTGGAGGCAGCCTACGCCACCATCCGAAGAGAGGCGGCGCGGCTTCATATTCTCTAGATGCCGTCGGCCGGAAAGGACCCCAACCCATCTGAGATCGGATCTGGACTCATAGCAAAGAGAGAAAAAGGAGGAGGCCGACGCTCAGAAGGGGCCGGGTGGAGTGACGTCACCGGCCGGAAATCATCATCGCGCACGAACAAAGGGGATCTCACTTGTGTCCACTGTGGGAAACCCAATCACACCAAAGAAGGATGCTTCAAGATCATTGGGTACCCCGATTAGTGGATCGAAAATCGAAAAAGGACAGCTAGCGGCGGAGCCACCGCGAAAGGCGGATCCCGACGGGCAAACGTGGCCACGGCTTCCAGTGAAAATCAAGGGAACAATACCGCGACGGGCGTCGTCGGAAGAGACGCGACGTCGCGACAATGGCCATAGCAGCAGGTGGTCACGGCGGAGCCACCGTCTCTCCCGGAAAGAATGTTGGAGGGACTGGACTCTTAGGAGGCGGCGGAGAAACAGGTATAGGGTTTGGGGGTAATGACCCAAACCCTTATGTCTCTTATGATAAAATGCCAAATATTGCTGATAGGCTCCCCATGTCTCGAGAATTAAATGCTGGCCCCAGACAAACTGAAAATTATGGTCTTCATACCCAAATTGCGTCTGATAAAACTTTTAAATGGATTTTTGACTGTGGGGCAACGGACTCTATGACTTTTGATTATGCTGATATAATTGAACCTGTGAATCCTAGTTTATCTTATATTCAAACTGCAAGTGGTGAACGGGTTACGATTGAGAAAGAAGGATCAGTTCTTGTCACTCCTAAGCTGAAATTAAGCAAATGTCTTTATGTGCCGTCTCTGTCTTGCAAGTTGCTGTCTCTAAGTCAGGTCACGAGAGAATTGAATTGTGTTGTTCTAATGTATCCTCGGTTTTGTTTGTTACAGGACATTCATACGAACGTGATCATTGGGCGTGGTACTGAGAGTGGAGGATTATACTATATCGATGAAATTCAATCAAAGGCACTTCTCTCAGCTGGGAAAGCCGACACTCAACTTTGGTTGTGGCATCGATGGTTGGGCCATCCCTCAGCGGGGTATTTGAAATTGTTATTTCCTGCTTTATTTCAGAATAATCAGACTGTGAATCTGTCTTGTGAAACTTGTTTATCCTCGAAGAGTCATAGGGCATCTTTTAAGTCGAATAATACAAGAGTTGGGGATTTGTTTTGTTTGATACATTTGGATGTTTGGGGACCTGCCCCGGTCACTACTCAAAATCAGTTTCGCTACTTTGTGTTATTTGTGGATGATTTTTCAATAATGACTTGGGTATATTTTCTCCGACACAAATCAGAAGTTGTTGATAAATTTATGTCTTTCTTTAAAATGGTGCTAACCCAGTTTAACCACACAATCAAAGTACTGCGTTCTGATAATGGCAGAGAATTCATAAATCAGGAGATGTCCAAATTCTTTCAAGAAAATGGTTTGGTGCATCAAACATCTTGCCCAAACACTCCCCAACAGAATGGCGTTTGTAAGAGAA
>JBBMKE010409297.1:0-11754 GCA_037834125.1 Lippia alba | reverse complement strand
TTTGATAATACAGTATATCGAACAAATGAAAATAGGAGGTAATATGTATAATCAAATCGCGACAATTAACAATATATGTATCCTAAAATGCAGATATATCTAAGGGATTATAAAACAAATTCATAACAAAAGGGGTTGGTCATATGCGAATATTTAATATACATAATAGTTCAATGCCCCAGCGATAAAAGTTAAAGGTACTCACCTGATATATACCTAAACCTGATTCAGAGATCCGGAGGCTGCACTACAGGGTTACCTAATATTTAGCAGTAACAATCTACGTCAGTATCTAAACCAAAACTTCTAAATATATAATCGTGTGTTATTATTATTATTATTATTATTATTATTATTATTATTATTATTTAACCCAATAACGAACTGAACTTAATTGTGGCACCATTTATTAAGAATGCAATTGCTAAATCCTTCCCCGTTTACATTAAATTAAGCCTGCATAATTATATTTAGGCATATGTTTGTATCTGTACTTGGAGATAATTACATATAAGAATCAAATACTGGAGCATTACAGTTAGATTAGTCAATAAAAACTCATTAGCAAAGTCAAGTTAAACAGTACCAATTTAAGAATATAAAATTCTTTCAATAAAAAGGATTAAATATATCTTTTGATATTACCGTGACTCTTAGTTAAATATTATACAGAAAGAAATCATTCTTTAATATAGATATAAAATGAATGATTTGATATGATGCACATATAGGTGTATATATTAATATATGTAAACAAGTATAATTACACAAAAAATATATATATATTCATATATGGTGCATACATAGGCATCTGTGCTTGAATATGTAAAATATATACAATTGGCTGAAAACGATATTTCACGTGCGTGCGGGTAAGGAATATTATATGTTGCATGCATGTGTTTGCAAGAATTCAATTAAATATGTGCACGTGGGTTTGCAAAGAAATACAATTGTTTTGCTAACAAGTATTATATTTAAGAATTAAAGATATAAACACACGGTTGGGAGTGTGACAAAAGAAATTAGATATTTACATTATATACCAACATATTAATTCTATCCGAAATTTATGAATGAAACATTATAAATCTATATAGAAAGAAACGTATTAATATGTATAGCTTCTTTAATACTTAATATATCAAATGTTTTAGCATATACATAATACATGTACGCACTATTATAAATATATGTATAAGCAATTATGAATTCAGATTATTTGCAGGTATGGCCCATAAACATGTACAAAGCAATTAAACTTTGGAGAGAGAAACTACTTTGTCGGAACTAGAAACTAATTTAGACGTTTACTCTATATAAAATTTGGAGAGAGAATTTAAAGGATGAGAGACTTACCTTTGTGTGGTGGGTGAAAGTGACGGGTTAGACTCTTATTTATAGCAGAGGTTTATTATTAATTAATTCTGCCTAAGGAATAATAGCTACTTTATAGGCTACTTTATAGGTTCTCAACCTGCGACGTTCTGCATATTTCATAGGGATTAGGCGTACAGCGTGTAAATTCATTCATACAGAAAAGAATGACGGTGGTCCTTTTTGTGTTAGACTCACCCCTTTTTCTTTTGCTAAGAATTCTTTTTCTTAAGTTTATCTAAAATATTATTATTATTATTAAAATATCCTCTAACGTCTTTATATTTATGTATAGAAGCTTATCTGTAGTTCTAATATTTATATAATAAAACAAGTAATCTAAACGTGTAGAGAATTCTAGATTAATAAAAATAGACCGCTAACAATATAAAATCAAATATCTAGCTGACTTCTTAAATATTTAATTTCTGCGATTAGTGTTTTAATTACTGTAACACAAGTTAGTAACGAAATTTTCAAAATTTAATATTTGCATATAATTTGATATTTAATATTTAATATATCTGGGTGTGACATTATACCTCTTAAATAAAAATATTACACAACATACCATTTCAATTTTGAAAAATTACAAATGAACCCATTTCGGTTGTATTTTTTGCAAAATTATTCATGAATTGACTATATCTCTCCATTAATTAATTACTCACCGCTAATTAGAGTAAACAAAAATACCATGAATATCAATTTACAAATCCTTCAAAAACACTTCATAAATTATTATTATTATTTTTTTTCATAAATTATTTGTTTGTCACTTCAGAATGATGTATGGGCTGTTATGAGAAACTAATGAGTGGTGAAATATAATCAATTATATTTTTTTGTAGAAAATATTATCGGAATGAGTCATTAGTAGTTTTTCAAAATTGAAAGGGTAGATTATATAATATTTTCACCTAAAAGATACGAATTGTAATTATCCAATTTTGCGGGAGGCGAGGAAGTAAAAATATTTTAAGATAAAAAAAAAGAGAGAGAGAGAGAGAGAGAGAGAGAGAGAGCGCGGGGGCTAATTATGACTTGGGCCAGTGCCTGGGCTCCAGCGGAACACTGGGGGGACGGATGAAACTGCGTCACGGGGCCGCCCTCCGCGGCGGAGGGTGTGATGTCAGAATCCGTTTCATCAGCGGCTATGATTGATTATCAAGGTATCAAATCATTTTTATCCTTGCAGGAAAAGTTGGTTTTATGTGTCCCATCAGAAGTCATTTTCCTTAGTTGACTGTTAAGATCAAAGTTTTATCTTTCGTGTTTCAATTTTCATCTCCTTTTACTCATCTGTCATCCACACACCAGTTTGATTTTTTTTCCATTCATAATCGTGTAATTTCTTAATTGCAAACCATTTAGGTACCAGAGTTGCCAATTTCACACTTCATCTGGCTGAACACTTTTAGCAATACTGCTCTACTTCTGTATCTTGAGAAATCAGAGATATGGCAGCTTATGGAGCTCTGGTTTCTGTTATGCGTATTATAGATAATCTCCAATACCATCCTCGTCCTCCAATTACTATTGATAAAGCACAAACTCAATCTCTCACTGAAAAAATTGCTTTTTTGCAAGATTTTCTTGAATCTTACAATTTCCATGGTGGCAGCGAAGAACTGGAAAGCCTACAGAGTGGCATCGCGGATGCAGCTCATGCTTCAGAGGATGTTATTGAATCCCACATAGTTGATCAAATTTATGCTCGGTCCAGAAGCACTCATGGTGATGGGGAGGAGACCAGCTCGGTTGACTTCTATCAACGTCTACAGAAAGTGATTGAAGATATGGATCTCATCGAGAGGGAGGTTAAGGAGATAAGAAATAAAGTAGGACTCAAAGATCGGCTGCGCATAACTGTTAAAGAAACAGTTGTTTCATCAAGATCTCCTTCCAATGGACAGAACATCATGGTGGGATTTGATGATGTGTTATACCAAATCTTGGATAAGCTCACCGGTCAAAGATCTGATTATAGAATCATTCCAATTGTGGGCATGGGCGGTATAGGTAAAACTACACTTGCAAGAAATGTGTATGAAAGTAAACTAGTAGAGCAACGCTTCGACATTTCTTCTTGGGTTACCATATCGCAGGAATACAATGTGGAAGATGTTATTTCAAAAATTCTGAGTCCGACAAACAAACGAAATAGGCCTATGTCGAGTGGAACGAAGGGAGAAGGCCTAGGCTTACAACTACACAAACATCTATGGGGAAGAAGGTATTTGATTATACTAGATGATATGTGGAGCACTGATTTGTGGGATAAACTGAAGAAGTTCTTTCCAGAAAACAATTGTGGGAGCAGAATAATTGTCACCACTAGATTGTCAAACCTGGCTATGGAGTTAAGCGGCACAAGAGGCCTTGAGATGAGTTTTCTAAATGAGGAAAATAGTTGGACTTTGCTTAGTAAAACTATATTTGGAGAAGAAGGGTGCCCCCATGATGGTTTGGAAGAAATTGGGAAGAAGATTGCGGGAGATTGCAACGGACTTCCTTTGTCGATAGTGGTGATCGGGGGACTCCTGGCAAAGCACAGAAGCGAGCCGGGGTACTGGGAATGTGTTGCAGGAAATTTAAGCTCATTTCTAAATTTAGAGGATGATGAGCGTTGCTACAAGACTTTACACACCAGTTATGATTTGTTGCCAGCTCATCTAAAACCATGCTTTCTTTATATGGGGATTTATCCTGAAGACCATGAGATTTCTGTCTCAGAGCTCATTAAGCTATGGGTTGTCGAAGGATTTCTACAGCCAATTAATGGCAAAAGTTTGGAAATCGCTGCACGAGAATACTTGATGGATCTTATTGACAGAAATCTCATTCTGGTTCGTAGGTTGGGAATTTCATCTCGTAAAGTTAAATCCTGCGCCATCCATGATCTTTTGAGGGATTTATGCTTAAAAGCAGCTCGAAAGGAAAAGTTCCTCTGTGTCCCAACCCAAAATGGTCTTATTTCAGAAGGCATAACTGCCCAGCGGCGCTTTGCTATACATGAAAGAACATCAACAGAGGTTCACAATTCCAAGAAAGTAGCCTTTCAATTTGCATCACTTGCCCGGTCTTTCATATTTGATTTTG
The DNA here is from genome assembly GCA_037834125.1 of Lippia alba. Classification (NCBI taxonomy): domain Eukaryota; kingdom Viridiplantae; phylum Streptophyta; class Magnoliopsida; order Lamiales; family Verbenaceae; genus Lippia; species Lippia alba. The sequence goes on along the minus strand of JBBMKE010409297.1, from coordinate 7,275 downwards.
TTGAAGTGTTGCCGTCGCTTAATTCTAGATTGTTGAGCGTACTGAAGGTAGTTGATGCATGCCTTTTTACTGAACCAGGAGCAATTTACAACCTTGATACTGTTTTTGATGATTATGTCAACTCACGCTACCTTGCTATCCATTTCCTATGGCACAATTGTAAGAAGATATCATTTCCCTCTTCAGTCTACCACCTGTGGAATCTACAAACATTGATTGTTGGAGGATCGGGCATTGCTGCCGCACCACCTGAAATTTGGAAGATGCCTCTACTCAAGCATGTCAAGTTCCGTAAACTCTATCTTCCGGATCCTCCAGGATCCGACATCAACGGGGAAGGTGATGACTTTGTTTTGTGGAACCTGCAAACACTCTCGACTGTATGTAATTTCAAGTTTGGTGAAGGGGCGGCTAAGAGAATTCCCGACATCCAGAAACTGAAATTACATTATGAGGGTTATGAGGAAGGATTCAAGGTGGCGTCACATTATTTCCTAAACAATCTCAGCAGTTTACATAAACTTGAATCACTTGGTTGTTCCTTTGATCGTAATAGACCAAGTCGGAGTGATTTACTGCAGAATCTCACCTTCCCTCATTGTCTCAGGAAGTTGAGTTTAAGAGGCACTCGGCTCAATTGGGAAGACATGAGCACAACTATAGGACCTTTACCCGTTCTCGAAGTGCTCAAACTGGATGGGCTTTCCTTCACGGGACCCCGGTGGGAAACGATCGAAGGGCAATTCTGCAACCTTAGGTACATGCTAATTAACTGTTCTCACCAACTAATGCACTGGATAACAGAGAGCACCCACTTTCCACGACTCGAGCACCTTGTTCTTCGACGTGTACTATGCTTGGAGGAGATCCCTTTGTGCATTGGAGAAATATCAACGCTACAATCGATGAAGGTAGAATGTTGTAGCGATGGTGCTGTCATTTCTGCTAAAACCATACAGGAGGCCCAAGAAGAGAGTGGTAATGAAAGCTTCAAGGTTCAAGTAATCTCATGGGCAAAGGAACAATATGAAGTGATGAAAGGCTTGGCAACTCCCAACTTTCAAGTTGAATTTGATTAGCGATTGATTACTCGTAGTAATCCAGCTTCTTTTGGTGGGCAATTGATTTTCACCTACTTTTTACAATTTTGTGTTTACGGTAAAAGTTACTAGGAAGAATGTATATACATCACATTACAATTTACAAATGACGGTTTGTTCATGCGATGTAATGACAATTGACGTAGGTATTTGAGGTTTGTACGAAAGAAATGAACCGCATTGCTGCACAAGCAAAAGAGTAAACTCTTTGGAATCTGATTTCCTATTCTAGAAGATATTACCGCTGGCTACATTTATAAATGAATAAACTAGACCATTAAAGTGAAACTAAGAAGGGTAACAGAATCTGCAAAAGCCACATATTTTCCAAGTAATGAGGAATTCTCCCCGAGATACAGCAACTTTAAAACACCCTGATGATTTTCAATTAAATGTCACTAAAGAAAGAGATAATTTAACACTTCAAATGGTTTTGAAACATACTTTCTGCCGACAACTTCTTTTTGCATCATGTCTCTAAACTGCGAAAAATCTAAATCTCCTCCCTTCAAATCACTGACCCTTCTGCACCAGTATCACGTATAAAATAATTCATTATCACAAGCTAAGCAAATAAACAAAATTTATTTCCAGTGGTGATAGGATTAGGTAAAATAACTCACAACCCGAAGAGAAATGTCAGAAGATATTGATTTGTAAATTCCTCTACCCTGTGACCATATGTCGGAAATCCATATAAATAAAGCAGAAAATATTATTTATTCCCCTTTGCAGTTATGAAAGTAAGTATGATGACTCTGGAAACTTGCCCAACTTCTCAAACTAGGCTTTTTCTCCTTAAAGCAGTTGTTGCTTAGCCAACTGCATAGCTCCCAGAGAATGATGTATCAGTTCAATAATAAAAACTAAAAGAAAGGTATCGTTGCTCCTCATGTCGAAAAGGCATTTAGATACTTACACAGTTATGTCAGCTCTTGAGATCAATCAGCTCCATCGGAAATGCCCACATGAGATTATTAGCACCGAGCACACTGTAGCTTTAAGACCAATGAATTACTACACTATTATGGATATAAAATAAAACTTGACATATGTTATTTAACTCACGAGTAAGTTTTCCAAGCTCTGCTGAAATCTTCTAGTTAAATAGGTTGATCTCTAGGCTCCTTAAAAAATTTTAACCAATTCCTAAGTAAACATCACTCTGTGTGTGTGCGCGCGCTCTATATCAAGAGAGAAGGTACTACCAAATATACAAATTTGGCAATATTTCCCAAGTATTTGGGTATTGGTCCAATTAAACAGTTCATAGTAACAATCCTGCAGAAGGTTTACTCTTGATGAAACTAAAATGGAATAATGTGAAGAGACAAAAATAAATCAATATGACGAGCCTGATGAGATCATGTGTATTCCAATTTGGTAGATGCCCGTTCTGGAAATATCCATGGAGATAGTTGCTTGTAGGGTAACTTGAACCAACAGATATGTCCTCAAGCGATCTGCATGTAACATTACATGTATTATTTATAAAAATACAGATATATAATATAGAAATAGATTAAAGGCAAGGAGAAAGGTGAATTTCAAGATGTACCTGGCGCATCCTGTCCTTTAAGGGAGCTGTTTGTCAAGAAAACAAAAATCTGTCAAATGACTACTTATAGGTCAACTCAAAAGTAAGAGAGAACGAATTTTTTCCTTCAAAACTTACATTTATTCCACGTGACATATTGCACTGGGGTAAGAATAACAATGTCATATATCATAATCATTATACAGCGACTAGAAAGGAGAAAAAAAAAAGATAAAAAGATCAGAAAATAAGCTCTAGTCAATGTATATACCAAGGATGAGAACTTAAGGTAAGCAGTACCTCTAAAAGTACTGCCTAGTTCGGCAAGATGCATGTTTACATTTTTCTCATCTTGCACATACATTTATTATTCGTCAATAATTTTAGACATGTTAAAAACTGCATGGCCTGATGGAGTAGTATCATTAACTTTGTAGCTATGTAGAATAAGAACGACCTGAAAAATAAACTGGGAGAAAGATAGTAACTAAGGGCCTTTAAAATTACATGCAGTCGTGAAGAATTTGCGATATTACTCATTATAATTCTTGTTCCACAATAGATTAAAATCTATCACCATCAAAATATCAACATTATGACAATCGAACTGGAGGGTCATTGACAAACCTGGTTTTGCTGCCAATAGCAGCCTGCCAATCAAATCTATGCAACCTCTCGGACGCTCAGGCTTTTCCATCCATTCACACAGTCGATATTAAAGGGATAAGTGCCAATGGTAGTTTCTTGTCCACCACAATTATCATGGAAGGAATGTAACCTGCTAAAACCTCAGTATCATGATATATGGAACAATGATATTCAGTTAGTTAACCTCAAAACCATAACTCACACTTTGATCAAGGATACCTACCAAAGCATTTCCAAGTTTGCTGCATCAATCCGCAAAGTAAAATGTAAGCAAACTAAATAAGCAGCTAAGTACTAAAGTGACAAACGAATCAATCAGTTACCAATTATTGTTCTCCATCAAAACTTCTGAAAAAAGTTACTGGACATAAGAAAAATGACAGATTAATATCAATCATGTCACAGAGCTCTTCGAAAAGTTAAGTGGAAGAAATATGTTTGGCGGCAAAGAAAAGGGAACTAGGATCAAGGGTTAGCAGCATATTTTCCAAATAATAAGGAATTCAATTTCTACCCAAGATATAGAAGCTTCATGACATCCCGCATGATTTTCGATCTATGATGCATGGATGCAGACACGGCGACACTGACACGACAAGATGATGTGGAGGTTTCCGAGGGTTCGCCGAGCATGGGGGTTGAACAGGAGCAGTTGGTTACTGATGATCAGGGTGGATTGAGGCGCAGCACTAGAGTGAAGAAAAGGTCACCTTGGCAGCAGGCAAATGACTTGAAATAAGTTATAAGTTAGGCGTGGAGTTATTTATTTTAATTTATGGCAGTTAGTTGGTTAAGTACTATTTTATTAGTCTTATTTTGAGTATCCTAGTTTCGTTAGATCTTTGGACTATTTATTGTTTTTGCCCTTCATGCAGTTTAGTTACAGAAAATAAAAATTCAATTTCACAATCTAATTTTTTGAGTTCTCTCTTTCTCTCAACCTTCTCCTTGCCGGGGGATCTTGCCGGAGTCTTGTTTTGATCGTAAAGTTCACAAGCTCGAGACCGCTCTAACGTCTCTTTGATATCAAACGTTATCAATGGACAGGAGCGGATCCAAACTTTCTTAATAGTCGGGGCTAAAACTTTTGTACTTCAATATATTAAAATAATAATAATTTAAAATTAATTAAAATATTCAAATTATATAAGATGTTAACAATTTTTATAAGACGCTAAAACTCATAGATCATAAGTGTTTTCAACGATTCGTTATCCGATCCTTTTAACTTCTTTTAGATCGTAAGTTTTTTCGACGATTCTATTTCCTTTTAATTTCTTTGACATTTTTTCTCATACTGAAGTGTTCATGTATAGATACTAATATGGTCATTTGTCAAAAAAAAAAACACACTAGAGTTTGTTTCGAAAGTATAATAGCCACTATCACTATCGAGTATAATAATTAATTAATTCTTTCGATAAATCATAAATATAAGTTAAAGTATAGACATATGAATAAAAACTATTAAATATTTTATATTTGAAATTAAAATTCGAACTCACAACATTTTATAAAAAAATAATATGTATTGAAAATTGAAATTTTTTGTTATACTAATTCGACATAATTAAGTTTTTATAAGAATTACCGAGTGATGTGATATCTTTCATCTCTCTAGAATTATATGATACATTATCTATCCAATAAGATACACCACACTAATTCTTCCTGGCATAAAAACACAACACATTAATTTTTTCATGAAGTGTTTGGTTCATTATAACAAAAATCGCACACTTTTAATTATTTTTGTATTCGAATTAAACTTAAATTATATCTGATATAAATATAAAATATATAAAATTCATTATATACATTTATTTTAGGGGGATTAGTGGGGGGTGGGGGCGCGGACCCCGTCCTTAAGTGGCTCCACCACTGTCAATGGTTATGGCGACATGAAATTTTTTTTTCTAATTTTCCACTGAGGAGTGTCGGACACAGTGTCCCACACGCGTATCCGACACAACACGACACTGCAAAATGATATTTTTAGAAGTGTTGGTGCATTAGAGTATTCAATCAACTGAAATAGATAATTTGACTCTTCAGATGGTTTTGAAAACAAACTTTTCTGCCCACAACTTTTTTGTCTCCATTTCTCTAATCTGAAGCTCCGTAAAAAGTAAATTACCATCAAAAGCTAAACAAATAAAAAAAATAAATTTCATATACCTCAACAAGCAGAGCAGAAAGCGTGAGCAGTTCTTCCATGTCTCCATTATCAGCGTTCTTTCTTCTTCCTTTGGCGCTTAAGTTGAAAACCCACAAATTGTATGGAGAGAAGGAATCCAGTGAATTTATAGACAAATAGACAATTGTAAAAGTTTACCGTTGCATATTAATGGGCCAAATCTTTACTACACAGTCACCATATTAATGTGGCCCAAATCTTCTCTTTGCTAAGGGAAAGAGCTTCCGCCATTAATGTTGGCCCAAATCTTCCCTTTTTTGATATGAATGAAGATCAAATCAATTAATGTGATTAAAGCTTCCATATAATTAAGTACCTTGCCTTTCATAAAGAAGAAATTATTCCATAATTAAGATCAAAGTAATTAATGGGATCAAAGCTTACCGTTGAGTAACCCAAATTATTCCATAATTAATTAATGGGTCAGATTTTTATTGGAACAAAAATTCCCATAACTTTAACCCACTCCAGCTAGTCACCGTTATGTTTTCCTTAATAAAAATAAGAGAAAATTGCATTTTTGGTCCCGTAGGATTTAAGCGAAAAAATTTTTCCTCCCAAACAAAATTTTTTGGTATCGGACGTTTTAATTCCGACAGATTTAGTACCAAACCCTAAAAATGACACTTTTGGTCCCAGACGGAGTTAATAGCCATTAGTGAAAATTTTTGGGGGGAAAATTGGCACGTGTGGCGCATTTTTGGAGGGAATTAGGGCTTGTTTCCCAACTATATATGCCTATAAAAAAGATGCAGCTTCACCCATCATTTTCTTTCACTTTCTTGGCATTTTTAACTCAGAAAAAAATGGGAGATAGGGGGTTTTGTCGGTGTGGAGGGAACATCGTGCTGAAGCCCTCTTGGACAAACGAAAATCCATCACGACGGTTCTACACTTGCGAAATGCCTGCATGTAGGGGGAACTTCGAGTGGCATGACCCACCAATATGCGAAAGATCGAAAGTCGTCATACCGGGATTACTCCGCAGAATTAATGGCATGGAACTTGAATTAGCTGACAACCAAGAAATGAAGACCGAGGTGAAGAAACTTGAGGATGAATTTTCAAGACTTCGTAAGAAGAATCGTATCTTGACTTTGGTCTTGTTAATTTATTGGCTCCCGTTTTTTCTGAAACTATGGTTTTGACGTTGATGGAGTGTTGTCCTCATGCTTAGTGTATGTGTTTGATGTATCTAGGGCGCAGGGGGTGTAGGTGTTATTTTGTCAAAAGCTGTAAGGGGTGTGTGTGTTATGTTAGCAAGTGTTCAAGGGATGTATCTGTTATTTTTGCCAAAATATGAATGAAACGGTGTAATATATCCCTTTTAAGAAAGACTCCAAACCAGTCAATACTAAGTTTGCATTTACAGTATACATAACCACCAAACATTCAAGATACTCAATTACCATTCTGCAACATAAATAAGCATGGACAAAAAGCTTCTTTCATAACCACAAAACATGCACAAGAGTTTCCTGCTTAAAACAAATTTACAGCCATAACCACAAAATATTCTAGACAGCAACTTGCAACAAAAAGGAACTGTTATAGTGTTTGTTCCACACTTAACAAATTGCCATAACACGACAAACATTAACAACTGCTTCAACCATCATCTTCCAATCTGAAAATGGGCTCTTTAGGTCCTCTGAACAATCTTTTCTTTGTCTGCAAAAGAATGAAAACATATAAATCACGCTTGCATAAAAAATGTAAATCATTTAAAAGAAAGTGAATAAACTTACTTTCTTCTTTGGTGCTCCATCTTCCTGAGTTTGTGTCATGGATGG
>JBBMKE010409286.1:0-11754 GCA_037834125.1 Lippia alba | reverse complement strand
ATCCCTATAGGACGCGGTCAGCGAGAATTAATTATTGGGGACAGACAGACCGGCAAAACAGCAGTAGCCACAGATACAATTCTCAATCAAAAAGGCCAAAATGTAATATGTGTTTATGTAGCTATTGGTCAAAAAGCATCTTCTGTGGCTCAGGTAGTGACTACTTTCCAGGAAAGAGGGGCGATGGAATACACTATTGTGGTAGCCGAAACGGCGGATTCACCTGCTACATTACAGTACCTCGCTCCTTATACGGGAGCGGCTCTGGCTGAATATTTTATGTATCGTGAACGACATACTTTAATAATTTATGATGATCTCTCCAAACAGGCACAAGCTTATCGCCAAATGTCTCTTCTATTAAGAAGACCTCCCGGTCGTGAAGCTTATCCAGGAGATGTTTTTTATTTGCATTCACGACTTTTGGAAAGAGCCGCTAAATCAAGTTCTAGTCTAGGTGAAGGAAGTATGACTGCTTTACCGATAGTTGAGACTCAATCTGGAGACGTTTCAGCTTATATTCCTACTAATGTAATTTCCATTACAGATGGACAAATATTCTTATCCGCCGATCTATTCAATGCCGGAATCCGACCTGCTATTAATGTCGGTATTTCTGTTTCCAGAGTAGGATCCGCAGCTCAAATTAAAGCCATGAAACAAGTAGCCGGCAAATTAAAATTGGAACTAGCGCAATTTGTGGAGTTAGAAGCCTTTGCACAATTTGCTTCTGATCTCGATAAAACTACTCAGAATCAATTGGCAAGAGGTCAACGATTACGCGAGTTGCTTAAACAATCCCAATCAGACCCTCTCGCGGTGGAAGAACAGATAGCTACTATTTATACCGGAGCGAATGGATATCTAGATTCGATAGAACTTGGACAGGTAAAGAAATTTCTCGGTCAGTTACGCAACTACTTAAAAAAGAATAAACCTCAATTTAAAGAAATTATATCTTCTACCAAGACATTCACCGAGGAAGCGGAATCACTTTTGAAGGAAGTTATTCAGCAACAGATCGAACTGTTTTTACTTCAAGAACAAACATAAATTTCTCACTTTTTTCTATTCTTAGTACAAGAATAATCGTTGAGAAATAGTTCTAATTCGAATGATTCAAAAAAGGTTTCTTGGTATAGCCATTTTTAAAATGGATGTAAATAAATTGCGTCCAATAGGATTTGAACCTATACTAAAGGTTTAGAAGACCTCTGTCCTATCCATTAGACAATGGACGCTTTTCATTCCTATTTTCTTCTTTTGTATTCTTAGTTCATATAAAAGATATTACCGGGAAAATCTTTTATAGAAAAAAGGATGTATATCTAAATTGATGGTGCATGTATTTATAATACATAATATGTAGCGGGTAGCGGGAATCGAACCCGCATCGTTAGCTTGGAAGGCTAGGGGTTATAGTCGACGTTGGTTGATCATTTTTAACGTCTCTAATTCAAAACTGAACATGAAATTTTTATTTCATTCGGCTCCTTTATGGAAGATTGATGTATTCATAGAGAAAGAATTACATCCATAACATCTATGTCAGCCTTTCTGTTTGAATGTATCCAAAACTATTTGCTTACTAGATGATCCCTCTAGAGGAGAGGGATTATATGAAATCCGTCTAGTCTAGTTACTTCGTTCTCTATTTCTACTGGCAGGATCCTGAGGAAAAGAATTTCGTTTCCACCGAGCTGAAACAATATGCGATGCGGATGGTTCTAGTAAACCAAAACCACTCTCTTCCAGCTTGTTTGGCTTCAATTTCCCTTTTACAACACCAAAATAGAAGATCTAGTTACGATTGGAACTAAACTTTTGTATCTTCATCCATGGATCCTTAGTCATACTTATTCAATTGGAAGACTGGATCCAGTTCAAAAAAATTATGTTTCACGACTACATAATCCATTTTTATTTATTAAAAATAAAAATGAATTTCTAATAGGACTTTGGATACAAATCGTGAGAATGTATGTTCTTCCTCAAATATGCTATTGAGAGGTAAAGGATTAAACCTTTTTAAGAAATAAAGTTTTTGATCGGAGTATGAAAAAAACGGAGATACCCCTTCCCTTAACTATTTAAGTTTTTAATAGAACGAATCACACTTTTACCACTAAACTATACCCGCTACATATACATTATTGTATATAAATGGACTATTTGTCGAACAAAGGAGTGAGACGCAATCAAGATAGGATCAAAATTATGGTGTTGACGCATATTTAGTCCTGTCAGCCAGGGACTTAAAAGAGTAAAGGGCACAATTAAAATTTTCGAATTTTTTAAATAACATACATAAATTTCAATAAGACTATATACTATATATATATCCTTGTTTTGTTGGATTGCTAGTATTTTCGGATTGAAGGGGTCATTGAAGTTAGACAAAAAGAGGTACTGGCCTGGCCGGTACTTAACTAAGACCCGGCCTGGGCCGGGGGAATAAATCTTTCGTACAAAATCAAAGAAGTAAGGTATTCTTTCTATTGTATTGTAGATACTTGTTTCGAATCATTATCTAAATGTAATTCCTGATCAAATTCGTTCTTTATTTACTCTGAACTTACTTATTTTATATTAATGAAAAATAGGAAATTCCTAATATAAAATTTTATAATTGCATTTTATTTAATTATAAAATAATAATTTATATATAATATAATATTATATTAATATATATGTAATAGTAATATATATTAATATATTAATTCATAATATATTCATAATATATGAAAATATTAATTCATAATATATTCATAATATATGAAATATGAAAATAAAATAAAGAAAATATTGAATTCTCCGTAATTTCTTTAATTTAAATTATTTCGATTTTCTTTTCCATTTGGAGTTTGGAGAGATGGCTGAGTGGACTAAAGCGTCGGATTGCTAATCCGTTGTACGAATTATTCGTACCGAGGGTTCGAATCCCTCTTTCTCCGCTCGCTCTGATTACTCGACCTGCTTGATACTTTCGATTTCGAACTTTCAAAAGGAATTTAAATTCCTTGAATTTATCATAGGTAAATTTATAGAATAGATAAAATAATAAGAAAAGTTTAGAAAAAAAAATTATTCCTCACGTCCAGGATTACGTCCTGGATCATTAGATAAGAATCCGAAGATGAAGAGAGAAACAAAGAATATCACTACTGTGTAAACAAAGAGTTTAAGACTAAGCATTACACAACCTCCAAAATAATCTTATTTTCGAAAAAGGGAATAGATTACCTATTTTTTCTTTTCAACACATCTACTATTTTGTTTAATTTGTTTGTTTAATTTTACACGACCCCCTGCAAAAAAATTCAATTTTGGAAAAGAAAGTCATTTTTACGAATTTCTTTGTATTGTATGTAATAAGATTTTTCTTTCTTACTTACAACTTACAAAAAACTTCTTGTCATATCGACAATTAGGTATTGTACGGGACCTAGACCCAGTAAACTCTTTGCTCACTGAAAGGTGAGAACGAGTAAATAAGCTGATCCAAATTCATCTTTGCGGTTATTTAATATTAATATACAATAATTGAAATTTTTGAATCGAGGGTTTATAATAATAATGTAATACTTAGTCGATCTTATTCATTTTTAGAATTTTATTATCGAATAAATCATGAATCGATTTGGATTTGGCAAAATGAGTCTATTTGGCAAAGTATTAAAAATTTTATCGAAAACTTACAGCAGCTTGCCAAACAAAGGCTAATAGAAAAAAGAAAAGAGGTATAACAGGCATAACATCTACGATTGGATTGAAAACCGCATAAGCTTCGGGCAATTTGGCAAAGAAAAAACTGTTCGAATAAAGGACAGAATTAAGACAGATACAGATTAAGCTAAAGATATTAAGCATAACAAACATTTCGTTCTTGTGTATTAGATAATTTTATTTTGATTGAATTATTTTTATAAGGGAAAAATGAAAAAGAAAGGAATTCTACTTTCATACATTATCTTAATTGAATTCTACGTAATGATCAATGAATTTTTTACATTATCATTATATATATAATTTATATGTATTAAATCCTAGCAACAAAAATATGCTACATATGTATTTCATATGTATTTATTTTTCATATGTATTTATTATGTATTACGTATTATGTAATGTACTTTTTTGGGTATTTTTTTTTGGGGGGGGGTTGACCAATAACTAATAAGACTAGTAGTCTTTACTAGTGCCAAAGGATAAAAATGGGGCGTGGCCAAGCGGTAAGGCAGCGGGTTTTGGTCCCGTTACTCGGAGGTTCGAATCCTTCCGTCCCAGATCCTATCTATCAGAAACAGAAGATAGGATCACACTGTATCCCACATAAAAATCCCACATAAAACAAAAAATCTTTAAGAGAACAAAAAGTTGTTCTGAATTTTTAGAATGTATTTTTTTTTCATTTTTAATTAAAATTATTTTAATGTATTTTTTTTTCATTTTTAATTAAAATTATTTTTTGGTTTATCATTCACATTCAGAATATGCTCGTACTATGTTATATTCATTTTTAAGTTAGTTACCCATTTAACTAAATTGAATATAACATATTCATCAAATGTGAATTATCACATAATGTATTCTGAATTGCAGCGTGAAACAAAGGCATCCCTCTTCCCTTCCACACAACGCCTAAAGTAAAAAATCGGTATCCCAATTTTTCTATGTGGAGATGATACTAAAGAGTAGCGAGCGAGTTTTTGTTACTAATTTCATCAGTTTCATCATCAGTCTTAGAAAACCTCTAAAGTTGTGGTATGGTAACAAAATAGGAGAATTGTCGGAATTCCATTTCTTTCTATCTTATATCTTAGATTCCTCAAATAAAAATTATTGGAAATATATGTTTGTAAATCCATGTAATGTAAAGTAAGGATTGGGGGAAATTAGTATATTTCATATACTTGTACTTGAATTTTTTTATGAAATTGATGGAAAAATTGTCGAACCTGAAGTAAAACAAAATACAAAAAAATCCATATACCATATAACCATAAAAAATCCATATGATCATATCATATAAAATAAACAAGGTAAAGTCCTATACTCATATATTCATATATATAATATTATATAATTGTAATTATATAATTGTAAATAATTGTAATATGTTTAATAATATTTTGTTTTATTTAATATTATTAATATTAAATATTTTTTTTTATGAACTCTTGGTTGGTACTTGAAAAAGTATGATAAATCAATGGTTTCTATAAATTTACGACCTTTTGTTTTGGGGTCGTTGGACGAGTTTATTTGATTAATAATGGATTTTGCTCCAGTTTTTTAAACTAAACATATTAAATTAAAATTAAGAAATTTTAGTTTTATAGTTTGTTATATTATATAAATATGTATCCTTCATGATTGACCATCCTGAACAATCTGTTGGAGATGTAAATGAGTCTTTAGCAAACGTTTTTTTTTATAAATATGTTTTATTCATATGATAGAATATCGAGGTAAATAAATTTGATCCTTACTGAACTTTATCCTTATCCCAGATTCGCAAAAAGTATATAGATTTCTATCTATAGGTAGAAACTATCCACAGGTAGAAAGTATGGACTATTATATACTGCTTGTTGAGCCAATGACTATTCATGATTACACATATTAAATGAAATATATTTAAGGTTAAATATATTTCATCGTGGTTTGAAATTCAATTGAATTTTATTTTTTTATATTAGAGGAATGTTATGGTAAAACTTCGTTTGAAACGATGTGGTAGAAAGCAACGTGCGACTTGAAGGACATGATCGGCTGTGGATTTTTACATCCACCATTTTCCATAAAAATGAAGATGCTCTTGTCTCGACATAATTTGTTCTGTTCCATTAGGAATCTAATTTGTCTTAGATTGATAGTACGTGATGGAGCTCGAGTAGAAAAGATTGATTTATTTATCAAGGGGAAGAATCTAGGGTTAGTGCTAATCAATCAATAAGTTAGACCAACTTTGTAAATATATCCTCAATATCAATATAAAAAAAATCGAAAGGTTTAAACTTGAAACAAGTTAAAAAAAAAAAAGTTTTTTTTTCGATAAAAAGAAAGGTGTATCCTAGGAAATCAATTCTTCGTATTCTATTTCTATGGGTATTCCATTTATATAGAAGAAAATAACAAAAAACAAAAGGTATGTTGCTGCCCTTTTGAAAAGGAGTAAGGATCACCGAAGTAATGTCTAAATCCAATGATTTTACAAAGGAAAGATAAAGGATTCCGGAACAAGGAAACACTATTTTCAATTGTCTCAAGAAAGGGATCAGAATAATTGACTCGGGATGAGACAAACAAAAGAGGTTAGAGACGGCTCAATAAATGTTTAAGGATTCCCCTGGGACTATGTCAGAATTACCCAACTTGAGTTATGAGTACGAATGAAAATTTTTTTCTCGAGTTCGAGCCGTATGAGGATAAAACCTCTTATACGTTTCTGGGGGAGATTGTTTATGTGCATCTATCCCAATGAGCCATCTATCGAATCGTTGCAATTGATGTTCGATCCCGACGAGAAGGGAGAGATCTTCGAAAAGTGGGTTTTTATGATCCGATAAATAATCAAACTTATTCAAACGTTCCTGCTATTCTATATTTCCTTGAAAAAGGTGCTCAACCAACAGGAACTGTTTCTGACATTTTTAGGAAAGCAGATTTATTTAAAGAAAAAATTTCGAGTTAAAGTTAATTAGTTAAAATGAAAAGTTAATTAAAAGAAAAAAGACCAAAATAAAGAAAAAAGGGGGGGAGGAATAAATATATATAGTGTAATTATTTACCTACAATTTATTATCTATAATTTGTCCTTTTCCTGTTATAGGAATCCAGCAACAAACAAGGAATTAATCTTGTTTATCCTTTATTGATTGAATAAACCTGGTTGTCTTTATCTCTTCCTTATTTTATAAAAATTTCTGATTTATTTATATTTTTTTTTTGTTTGTGCCAATCCAACAAAAATCTTTATTTGATTTACTTCAGTTTTTTATTCGTTTTATCACCATTCTAGTCATATTTATATTGACAATGTTATATTGAACAAATATAATTGATCGTAGATAAAGAAATCTCTTTATCCTGACTCTATCCTATATTGTATTATTGGATTTGGATTGGATTTGGTTTTCAATTCACTTCAGTCAAATGACGGTTTTGTATTGCCGGGTTTACTGTCATAGAAGATGTTTTTTTTTCCTTAACTTGGGTTAAATAAAAAAATGTATAAATAAACGGTCGGTCCGTCGGAATTTTGGCATTTCTATTAGGAATTTGGTGCTTTTTACTATGATCTATACATTTTTTTTCTAATTGATCAATTTTTTTCTAATTGATCAATAAATCAACAAGAAAGATTTGTTCTTAGTTCAATGTTTTGATGGGGTCGCGCAGTCTAATTCAATTGGTTTTTTATTTCGATCGTATCTACATATCCAACTTTTTTTTATTTTGAAGGGTTGGGTTGCTAACTCAACGGTAGAGTACTCGGCTTTTAAGTGCGACTATGATCTTTTACACATTTTGATGAAGCAATAAATTCGTCCAGACTTTTGGTAGAGTCTATAAGACCACGACTGATCCTCAAAGGTAATGAATGGAAAAAGCAGCATGTCGTAATACGTAATATAATAAAATAATAGATTTATTATTTTATTTTCATTGAAAAAATTTCAAATTAAAATGAAAGTGAAATTAAGAATTTCTCCTTACTCAATTCTTACAATTTTTTTGGTAGGGAAGTGGACAAAACAAATTCAAATTTATAGTTATAGTTTGGTCTAGTGAATAAATGGATAGAGCTTCATGGCTCCAATTCCAATTCTGATAAACCAAAAAGCAACGAGCTTATGTTCTTAATTTGAATTAAATGATTACCCGATCTAGTTAGACGTTAAAAATGGATTAGTGCCTGGTACGGGAAAGGATGGGGTCTCCCGTGAGGAGACCATTGATTCTTTTTTTTTTTTATGAATCCTAAATATTGATTATTATGGGTTAGAGACGAATGTGTAAAAGAAACAGTATACTGATAAAGATAATTAATTCCAAAATCAAAAGAGCAATCAGGTTGCAAAAATAAAGGGTCATTATCCTCTTGTAATTATAACGAAGATAAACCATTTTTGATAGAAAAAGGGGAGTAAAAAAACCTATTGATTGGATTTACTCTTTCCTTTACAGGTTTATTATTATTATTGTATATATACATAATCTTCTTTATTATACATAATACTCTGTTTTGACCATATTGCACTATGTATCAGTTATTTTATAACTCAAGAAGTTCCTTCTACCTCTGCTTCACGTGGAAATATAAATGGAAGAATTACAAGGATATTTAGAAGAAGATAGATCTCGGCAACAACAGTTTCTATATCCACTTCTCTTTCAAGAATATATTTACGTATTTGCTTATGATCATGGGTTAAATAGTTCAATTTTTTATGAACCCCAAAACTCCTTGGGTTATGACAATAAATTTAGTTCAGTACTTGTGAAACGTTTAATTATTCGAATGTATCAAAAAAATTATTTGATTTATTCGGTTAATGATATTTACCAAAATATATTTGTTGGGCATAACAATTATTTTTATTTTCATTTTTTTTCTCAGATTCTATCTGAAGGTTTTGCAGTCATTGTAGAAACTCCATTTTCGCTGCAGTTAATATCTTCCCTTGAAGAAAAAGAAATACCAAAATCTCACAATTTACAATCTAGTCATTCAATATTTCCTTTTTTAGAGGATAAATTATTGCATTTAAATTATCTGTCCGATATACTAATACCCTATCCCGTCCATATGGAAATCTTGGTCCAAATGCTTCAATCCTGGATCCAGGATGTTCTCTCTTTACATTTATTGCAGTTCCTTCTCCACGAATATTATAATTGGAATAGTCTCATTATTCCGAAAAAATCTATTTACGTATTTTCAAAAGAAAATAAAAGATTATTTTGGTTCTTATATAATTTATATATATATGAATACGAATTTCTATTAGTGTTTCCTTGTAAACAATCCTCTTTTTTACGATTAATATCTTCTGGAGTCCTTCTTGAGCGAATACATTTTTATGTAAAAATAGAACATCTTGGAGTGTGCCGAATTTTTTGTCAGAAGACTCTATGGATTTTCAAGGATCCTTTCATACATTATATTCGATATCAAGGAAAATCGATTCTGGGTTCAAGAGGGACTCATTTTTTGATGAAGAAATGGAAATACCACCTTGTTAATTTTTGGCAATATTATTTTCATTTTTGGTCTCAACCATATAGGATTGATATAAAGAAATTATCAAACTATTCTTTTTATTTTCTGGGTTATTTTTCAAGTGTACAAATTAATTCTTTGATGGTAAGGAATCAAATGCTAGAGAATTCATTTCTAATGGATACTCTTACTAAGAAATTTGATACTATAATCCCAATTATTCCTCTTATTCGATCATTGTCTAAAGCTCAATTTTGTACCGTATCTGGGTATCCTATTAGTAAACCAATTTGGACCGATTTAGCGGATTGTGATATTATTAATAGATTTGGTCGGATATGTAGAAAGCTTTCTCACTATCACAGTGGATCCTCAAAAAAACAGAGTTTGTATCGAATGAAGTATATACTTCGACTTTCATGTGCCAGAACTTTGGCCCGTAAACATAAAAGTTCAGCACGCAGTTTTTTGCAAAGATTAAGTTCGGGATTATTAGAAGAATTCTTTACGGAAGAAGAACAAGTTATTTTTTTGATCTTTCCAAAAATAATTTCTTTTTATTTATACGGATCATATAGAGAACGTATTTGGTATTTGGATATTATCCGTATCAATGACCTGGTAAATTGTTTATTAGTCACGACATAATACAATACAATATAAATATAAGATCCATAGAAGATGTACAAATGATCTATATTTATACTATAGATCAAGAGAAAAAATATTCAGAGAATTATCATTCTGAAATGCTCATCTGAAATGCTCATGTAGTACTGTACTGCTTGAATCAACTGAGTAGTCAAAATTCTTATTTGCACTTTACTTTCTTCTCGGGATGTTTTTTATATGTATACATAGGGAAAGTCGTGTGCAATGAAAAATGCAAGCACGTTTTGGGGAGGGATTTGTTACCTATTATAACAAAAGGAAAAATATCTACTCCATCCGACTAGTTCCGGGTTCGAGTCCCGGGCAACCCATAGAAAAAATAAAAAAAAATCTTGATTTTTTTTTATTCACTTCATTTACAAAATTTACAAATTGTTTAGTCGTAGATATTTTTTGTATTTAGTCATAGTATTTAGTCATAGATATATAAGATGGATATACGTCTGTTCGGTTGATATTGGTTGACATTGACATATAAACCATGTTATACTGTTAGATAACAAGCCTTCTATTATTTAACTCATAACTATGAATAGTTAATACATATGCTTGGGAGTCCTTAATAAATTGAATAAACCAAGATCTTACCATGACTGCAATTTTAGAGAGACGCGAAAGTACAAGCCTATGGGGTCGCTTCTGCAACTGGATAACCAGCACTGAAAACCGTCTTTACATTGGATGGTTCGGTGTTTTGATGATCCCTACCTTATTGACCGCAACTTCCGTATTTATTATCGCCTTCATTGCTGCCCCTCCAGTAGATATTGATGGTATTCGTGAACCAGTTTCTGGTTCTCTACTTTATGGAAATAATATTATTTCTGGTGCCATTATTCCTACTTCCGCAGCTATAGGTTTGCATTTTTACCCAATTTGGGAAGCAGCATCCGTCGATGAGTGGTTATACAATGGCGGTCCTTACGAGTTAATTGTTCTACATTTTTTACTTGGTGTAGCTTGTTACATGGGTCGTGAGTGGGAACTAAGTTTCCGTCTGGGTATGCGTCCTTGGATTGCTGTTGCATATTCAGCTCCTGTTGCAGCAGCTGCTGCTGTTTTCTTGATCTATCCTATTGGTCAAGGAAGTTTTTCTGATGGTATGCCTTTAGGAATATCTGGTACTTTCAACTTCATGATTGTATTCCAGGCAGAACACAACATTCTTATGCACCCATTTCACATGTTAGGTGTAGCTGGTGTATTCGGCGGCTCCCTATTTAGTGCTATGCATGGTTCCTTGGTAACCTCTAGTTTGATCAGGGAAACCACTGAAAACGAATCTGCTAATGAAGGTTACAGATTCGGCCAAGAGGAAGAGACTTATAATATCGTAGCTGCTCATGGTTATTTTGGGCGATTGATCTTCCAATATGCTAGTTTCAACAATTCTCGTTCTTTACATTTCTTCTTGGCTGCTTGGCCTGTAATTGGTATTTGGTTCACTGCTTTAGGTATTAGCACTATGGCTTTCAACCTAAATGGTTTTAATTTTAACCAATCCGTAGTTGACAGTCAGGGTCGTGTTATTAACACTTGGGCTGATATCATCAACCGTGCAAACCTTGGTATGGAAGTAATGCATGAACGTAATGCTCACAATTTCCCTCTAGACCTAGCTGCTGTTGAAGTTTCATCTACAAATGGATAAGACTTTTGTCTTAGTGTATCTGAATTGTTAAAGAAATGTAGCAATACCCTGAAATAACAATACCCCATATCTCGCTTAAGCGAGATATGGGGTATTGTTATTTTGTTTGATGTAATGTAATAGTATTTTCATTTTTTGCGTATAGCATACATATTTATTTATATTGTATAACATATTTAGATATTTAGATTGTATATATGTA
>JBBMKE010409275.1:0-11755 GCA_037834125.1 Lippia alba | reverse complement strand
CAAATTCATTTTTCTGTTTTTTGCAATTTCCCACAGGTGGGTTGATTACGCTCGTCTTATTGGAATCCAGAAAGCGCTAGATCTAGAATGATAGAAGTCATTACTCTTAAGTGAACAAAAGATTCGTTGACCTCTCTCGTAAAGTAGTTAGGTTTCCTGGATATTTTTATCTGTATCATTTCTTCTTTGAGGTTTACAATGAAGATACAGTTGTTTTCTTATATGACGTCACCACCGTCATCAAAATTCTACGTGGGCCTATTTATTTTCAGAGCAAATATTCAAATACAAAGCAGAAAAGTATGTAATCTGGTGAGTACTCATTTTCTTGAACTTGTGTTAAGACTTCATGGAAGAGGAATGGGTTCAACGAGTAAGGAATAAACGCGTTCCTTAGATTTACCTTCTGGAGCTCCATGCCCATCATCATCATATTGATACATGAACTGGGAAATTCTTGCACCATCCATTGCTGCTGTTCTGAAATCCACTGAGTATTCACGGTTCATCATGACATCCTTGTTTATCTTCTTCCATGTTGAAGCAATAAGATTCTTGATGTAGGTGCGAGATTCTTCTTCGTTGCAACCCGTGTCGTGCATGTGGCATTGGATTGATTTTGGAGTATCGCCCTTCTTCAACTCCTCCTGGAATGCATGACATTTTGTATAATTTTTTAAGTAGAGAAATACATCTACTACCCTTGGAGCTCGATGGAATCACACACTTATCTCCAATGGGTTTCCGACAGGTCATATCTATTCGGGTTAAAGTGCATGAAATTGCAATTTTTTAAAGTTATGAGCTAGTTTTTTTACCGAAAAATTTTTTGTACCAAAATTGCAAATTAGGGTGAGTAGATATACCAAAATTGCAATTTCCTCCTCCAGTTTGAGAAAGTTACGGTATATATAGTCCCTGAAGCTTGCAATAAATGTGCAAACTCTAAAAAAATGTACACCCCTCATAGCACCCCTATTGTTGAAACTGAAAGTATTACTATCGAGACTATATTGTAACTTTTCAAATCCCGACAAATTAGTTTGTAACTAGACAAATTAACCGAAGAATGTACTGATCAAAACCCTAGAATATATGAAAATGTAGGAAGTATTGCATACTGTTGAAGTGCCCAAGTCATTTTCCAGACGAACTACGATGGATACCCATTTGATGACTTGAGGATTTGTTTGTAAATCGTGGATATGTTTCTCCGTCAGTGAATTTGTCATGCAGAGATAAGCAATAATCAAGGCAAGAGGACCTGCTATGGAAATCAAACCTTGGCTGAGGAACTCATTTAAGCTTGGCTTATAACCACTATGGTACCATTTTGCTTCAATTAAGTACGTCTTGCAAAGTTCTACCCACTGCATCAAATGGCCAAAACAAACAGAGATCAGGGAAAGAATCATGTAAGTTTTCTGCTGCTGAAAATTCTAGTCCAAACTTGAATGCACCAAAACATAAGGTTTGTTCGACCCTGCTCTTTCACACTGCAAGGGTATCATTAAATTACCCTGGGCATAGCCAAATATATTATATTTATTACCCGATTGATAATAAGACATAAATTATCGAAATAGGAGTGATATATAGAAGTATTAGAGTTAATTTCATGCATTTTTAGTTTGATAACTTTCTACTTTTATTACAATAGAAATGGACTCTAGTAAGATATAGGGAAAAGCAAAATCAAAGAGTACCCTATATGAAGAATGTGGGGTGATATTGAATCCTTTGTCTAAAAGAAAGTCATAACCTCATTCATTGACTGTATTAAAGAGAGCAAGAAAACATATTTGCATGTACTCTGGCAGTTGTTCTAAATCTTTGATGTCCCACCTGGAAATTAGCAAACCAAGAACAATAAAAAGATTGATAAATCAATTCGAGAGGTTTGATATTTTTAATATAGAAATAATTATGAATAACCTTGTGAAATGTAATCCAATTTCGAAGTAAATCCTAATAGTTGACAAATTACGAAAAACATGTTAATGTGGATAGATAACTGACCTGTCAACTGCATGAGTGAAGAGTTGAAGTTCGTCAAGAGTGCCATAAACATCATAAACATCATCTATGAAAGATACTAACGTTATGCTCTGAGCAATCATCCTCCTGCGACATTTATAACGAGCTGGATTGGAGGAGAGTCCAAGACCCCATAAGTAGCTTTCCACCAATCGATCCCTTGCAAACCCTAGCTTTTTTCGCAAATGAGTTTTATTATGCTACCTGTATTTGATTCGATTTCTTTAAGTGAACTTGCCAAAAATATGCATGAATATGGTAAAAGAAGAAAAAGATTCATATCATGGTATGTACCTGGACAATTCTTTGAGTTCATCCTGATACATTGATTGCATTATATATTGAAATTAAGTTTAGCCAATTCAACAAGAAGAGGATTCATATCGTGTCTTCTTTTGTATGCATCTATGGACCATCTTGAGTCAAGTTTGGGCACTTTCCAATGGAGTGGGAGCTCCAAAGCATGGGCTATTTCATCCCCAAAATTTGTGTTCATGTTTTCCTTTAGCTTTTGCCTGAGATGATGAGTAGCAAAAGCGTGAGCTGAATCCATGATGGTCTCCCCTTCCATTAGTAGGTACGAAGCTTCGTATAAGCTTAATAATCCCTTTATATCATGACAAAGGTTTGTCTTGAAATTTCCCATTTCATCCATGAAATTCCTGAAAACCTCTGCACATATAAAGTAGGCCTATTATTAAGTGGCAAATATTTTGTTGGGGAAGAGTAAATTATTCAAAATATACAGGGTTCCTAGTTTTATTGTTTACGGGGAAATTTATACAATTTTTTTAATAAAAAAGAGAGAATTTATATCTAATATTAGTATGTTTGGTATCGTTATAAATTAGTCTGTTTGTTTAAAAAATTACGAAAACTCCCCTTGAAAGTAAAACAACTTTTTGAGAATCGTGGATAGCATATACTTCAAAAACGATTGATATCGTTGGATCGCAGGAGACATGACACTTCCGTTGGTGTGAATATGGCTAGAATCAGACAAGCGTTGACCTTGATTTGAGAAAAGTTTGCAATGATGTTAATTATTGTCAATTATGCTCTGATATCGCCTGCAATTGGATTTTTCTCTCATAAATTTCAAAATAAAAAGAACCTCCTTTCCTGTAAGATTACATGCATTTTGCATCACATACACACACATATAGGAAAAACTTGCATAAATTGCGTTATAAATGATATCATACCCCATAGATACTGTGTAGTGATTGGAGATATTCATTATTCCAGATAGTAGGCTTGTGTTAGCTGATCTCCTTGCTCTGGAACTCATTGTAAAATCGTTAATCAGGAACTGGTATTTGATGAAACCTGCAGGCTGAAGTTGACGTATGTAGAGGAAAATATTTGCAACTTATATAAGATTAATTTTTTTTAGTCCTGATTAATGAACTGTTTACATATTTTACGGGTGCTAATCTTATATATAATTCACTGGTAGGTAGTACTTGATGCATTTTCGAGCACAAATCTTCCAAATTAGGCGTCTAAGATTGACGTTCACGAATATAATGTTCTCGAAGTCGGGCAAAGCCCATTTGATTGATGTTTACGAATAATTCTATCCCGAATAAAAGATTTGTCTTGTTGTTTCCCGTTGCCTCTGAATTTTAATTTTTCGTAAGTACGTAGTATTCAAATTTAAGCAACTTGTATAACTGAGTGGAAATTAACAAATTAGATTCGGGCAAGAGTTACCCGGATATGGGAAGATGTTACGTTGTTTTCAATGATTTGGAGAACGCAAATCTTTCATCCATAGACTATTCCCCCGTTATTCTTATTCCAAAATAAGACTAACTAGCTAACAATAGGGAGAAGATTTCGTACATATTTATGCATGTAGAATGTACAATTGTGACTTTTCGGTTGGCTAATAAATTATCTAACTATTTTGAGAGGTACTTACAATAGTTACATTATTTAATTTGTAGTGGTACTTACAACTTTTAAATACAAGAAATAATAATCTTTTATTTAAAGCGTTAATTATATTTAGATCCATGAGAGTATATAAAATTATAATTTGGTATCTCTTAGTAAAAAAATTACACTTACACCCCGTCACGAATTTAATAATAACATATAACACCCAATATTGTAAGAATCGATTAAAAATCTTAAAAAATATTCTTTAAAATTGTGAAAGTCCGTTATGTCCCGTTATCTTCCACCGAAAACAGTAGCTCTTGCGACGCCTCGAAGGAATTCAGAGAAAACTTGCTGACACCCTTTTTGAGTCGCTTCTCAACCTGGATCTTAAGCTCATTAAGGATTACAATTTGGTCCTCAAACAAGAGGAACTTCTTTGGTTCCGAAAATCTAGAGTTAAATGCCTTGAACACAGTGATCGCAACACGAAGTTCTTCCACTTGTCTACCATTTTCCGCCGTTGCAGGAACAAAATCAACACCCTCAAAGTAGAGGGCTCTTGGGTTACGGACCAGGTGGCGTTTAAAGACCATGTCTGGGGCTACTACAACAACATCTTCCAAGGAGAACCCGATATTGATCTTGAACCACTTTCTTAGAGCAATCTCCAACGAACTATCTGCCCTCGGCATTCTGCTTTGCTTCAATCCGATATTTCTTTCAAAGAAGTCTTCCAAGTGGTGACAAACATTAGTCCCCACAAGGCACCAGGATCCGACGGCTGTGGTGGCTTCTTTTTCCACAAATTTTGGGATATTATTGGGCATTCTGTCTGGACCTTTCTAGACGGTTTTTTCATAATGGAGCCATCCCTGAGCAGCTTGGGGACTCTTACATCACTCTCATTTCGAAACTCGACAACCCGACCACCATTAAGGACTTCTGCCGAATTGCTCTTTGTAACGTCCTCTTCAAGGTGCTCACCAAGCTCACTGTCCTCCGTTTGAAACCTTTCATTGGTAGCATTATCACCCCTCACCAGTCTAGCTTCCTCCCGAATCGCAGCACACATGATAATATCCTCATCGTCTAGGAGTTCATGCAAGCGAGGGGTTTTTATTGATCAAAATTGATCTTGAGAAAGCATTTGATAAAGTCTGATGGAATTTATAGAGGAAACTCTCTCCTTTTTTGAATTCCCGCCACCTCTTATTCGCCTCATCATGAATTGCCTACGTTGTGCTAAGCCGACGATTCTTTGGAATGGGTCCCCGTTACAACCGATCCAAACAAAGTGTGGCCTTCAACAAGGGGATCCCCTCTGTCCGTATCTATTCGTCTCGTGCATGAAATCTCTCACTTACAGAATTCTCGAGGCGGTTGAAAATGGCTCATGGAAGCCCCGTCAGCTTGTAGAGGAGGCCCCAAACTCTCGCATATTCTTTTCGCCGATGACATCATTCTTATGTTAAAAGGAAATGTTAACAGTGCCTCTAAAATCAATGCTAACCTCGGGGATTTTTGTGAAGCTTCTGATTTGCACGTTAATCCCACCAAGTCAAAAATTTTCTTCGCGGCGCGAATGGACCCTCACATTCAACACAAGATTATTGAGATTATGGGCATTGGAAAAACTAATGACCGTGGCCGCTATCTTGGCATCAACATGGACGCTGGCCGTAATATTAGGAGAAATGCTGCTGAAATTATTGATAAAGTGAGCTGGAGAATGACCAATTGGAAAGCTCGCACGCTCAACATGACTGGAAGAACAACCTTCATTCAAAGTGTTACAGCTGCTCTTCTAGTCTAATATGCATTCCACTTGGTTGCCTTCACATATACTTGCAAAAAACTCAATCAGCTCAATAGAGCCTTTCTTTAGTCGTCTGACATCAATAAACGAAAGGCGCATCTCATCAGCTGGGACAAAGTCCGTAGTAAAAAGGATGGGGGCCTGGGACTTCGAGATTCATGCAGTACTAACATTGCTATTCTTGCCAAGAACTGTTGGTGTGTCCTCCAAAATTTCGGACACCATCTGGTGTCAAATCTTCAAAGCCAAGTATCTTGAGGAAGAGAATATTCTCGATCATGTTTCGCCTTTGAACGCCTCCCGCACATGGAAGGGTATTTTTCAGGAGCATTAAAGTTGTTCAAGGGAATATTAAATGGAGAATTGGAAATGGTTGGAACCTCCTTCTGGTATGATAACTGGTTAGAGGGAGGCCCCATCGCTTAATTTTTCGAGTCATCTGATGTCCTTGAGGATGAAGAACTAGTTGTCTCTAATGTGCTTAATAGAAGTAGTGGTTGGAATTTTGAACTTCTTAAACCACAAGTTCCGGAACCTATTCTGGATCTTCACCAGCTACCCGTTGCCCCTTCATGGCGACAATGCTGATGCACGAATCTGGGTTGGTACTGCTAACACACCTTCTCTTGTAAGTCTGCCTATCATAACCTCCGCCCCAAGGTTCACACCAATTTGAAACGATAGGACTGGATTTGGAAGTCCCCGTGTCCCTAAAAGATCAAGTTTTTTATATGGCAATGTCAACACAATTGAGTAATGAACAACGCTCTTCGTTTCGATTGTGGTTTCGCCGACACGAATAAATGTGGCACTTGCAACAACTTGAGGGAGTATGTCCTCCATTTTTTAAAGAATTGCACTCATGTGAAGGAGGTTTGGGACTTCCTCGTCATATCGACGGAATTTTTGGAATTCTAGAATCAAAATGAGGATGATTGATTCTCAGCAATCTTAAGAAGAGCTTTCGCAATGTTGTTTTGCCCAACTGCCCCTGCCTTGCATTTTCTTGGCTGTCATCTGGATTCTTTGGAGAAATCGCAACAGCCATAAGCAAACAATTCCCTCCTTTTAACTCCAGTATTCATGCTATTAAAGTCCTTGACATTGATATCCACTTGATCTTCCTTAGAAACAATTCACTTCATGCTGTTTGGGCTCGCCCTCTGGAAGAATGGTACAAGATAAACACGGATGGTAGTGTCTTCTCGAAACCAATCTCTGCGGCTGCCGGAGGCATCATCCGGTATCATAATGGCAATTGGGTTCTTGGTTTCTCGGCCAACCTTGGGAATTGCAGCATCATCGCTGCTGAAATGCTGGGTCTCAGGACCGGGCTTGAACTCGCCTGGAATAGGCGTCTCGACCCTCGAGAAGGTGGAAGTTGAGATTGACTCTCAAGCATGGTTCGCCGGAACGACATCATAACGGCCGGAATGGAGGCTTCCGTTCCGCTGTTCCGGGGTGGAACGGAAGTGACCTGGAACGGCGCTTTCATGCCTTTCAACGGCGTTCCTCGCCATTATATCTCTGTGGAACAGCGATTTAATGATGTGGAACGGCCGATTTCACCGATTTCACGTTGCAAAGTGCAGATCCGACCAAGACGAAATAATAAAACTAGGTTTGTCCTTAAAATAATAGAATTAATGGGCTAAGATATGAAAAACTAATAGAACTAATGGGCTAAAATATGAAACTAACTTATGGACAACATTTCTCTTTAGTGGGTTAATTTGTTAATTAGTAATTTAGTAATTCTTAAATAGATTCAAACATTTTGGGTTCACAAATAATCCACCATTTTTATATAATAATCAAAATTAAATTAAATTATATTTTTTTTGGTGGAAAAATTAAATTATATGAGTACATGAATATCATATTTTATATTTCAAGTTTCAAATTTTTATTTGAGTTTCTTTAAACTAAATGACATTTTTATCAATGAGCAATTTATTTTATCAATTATTATGTTCTAGAATGATATTAAACTATTTTTAATATCATTGTATTTATTTAATTAAGAGTTAGATTAATAAATTATACTTTAACCTTTGTCTGCGTTTTTGCCGCGACCGTTCCACGTCATTGCAACGGAATTGGAACGGTGGCCTCCGTTCCGTTCCCCGCGACGGCGACGGCGAACCATGGTTGGGGGGACGAGTTGGTTTCGAAAATATTAAGAATGAGAGGGACATTCATTAGGTTCTTATCCAACTCAGAGTTCACGGTTGGGTAATTTGTGGAATGGGACGGGGAGTGGGTTGACTGGAGGGTGAGTAACGGGTCCGAGTTTTCATGATCAGGAATTTTTATGTGGTGGGTTTTGGTTCTCTGTTTGGTAGGGCTGGGGCTGCCAATAGGGGAACGACTACGGATGAGGCCGCTAATCTGCTGGGTGGGAAATGAAGGTCGGGCTATGGGGAAGGTGTTATTGGCCATGGTATTTTAAGTCAAGTGTCTTAGGGGTCAGCGTCGGCGAGACAGTGAGGTTAAGTTGTTTGAAGTGAGGGTTTGGATTGGGGATAGCAAGTGCCTGGGGTGGTATGATCAACTTTGAATGGGAAGCTTCGAAAGCAGTGGTTATAATTGGAGAGTGCGTCTTGTTATGAAAATTCGAACGACCAGCTGCTGGTGGGGTGATGGAAATCTCAACGCACTTGTAGTTTAAATTCTTGTTATAGCGTTTTTTGTGCATACTTTGGAAAATATAAAGATTTTTATTTTTATTATTATTATTCTTTTTTTGATAGGGTTTTTTGTTAGAATTTCGTATAGCACAGGGTGTGTGCAATTTTTCCAAATAATATTTCAATAAAGAAAATCAAATAAAAACTGAAAGTGCTGATTTAGTTATACTAAAAATATTGTGTTTAACCAGATAAATTATATGATAGAAAGTTTAATAATTATAAAATGATTATTCTTTTGCAGAATAAATATGTCCCCCATCCTTGAAAGTTGAAAGTTCGATAAATCTACTATCATGAGTGAATAAGGGAAAAATAAGTATAAACCCCACAGTAAATATGTAATCATCTCTTTCATTTTGGCTTCTAATCCTTCCATATTACTATAATAGTCTATGCCCCGGGCGATGCACGATATTAGTATATGTTATAATTACAATACTTGTATGATTTTAGTAAATTAAAATAATTTTAAAATAAATAGTTAAATCATATAAAATGAAAATAACCTACCCAATACATATCTATTATAAATAATAAATGAATTACTATTAAAATCAAATTCTATTACTTTAATACACTTAATTATAAATTGTATATTAAGTTAAGTATTTTTTTTATTATAAATAGTTAATATATAAAACTCATGTAAATATCATAGTCTAATTAGATAGGTTAACATATGTGAAAATTTTAAAAAAAGTAAATAATTTAAATATTAAGATAGTATATATATTAAAATTCTAGCATCTTATCTTGTGCCATATACATATTTGTTATAAATATTGTTATATTTTCTAGTATATAAATAGTGACTTTTATATAATATTTTTTTTATAAAGTAATAAATATTAAATTGACGATTAACTATACTAAGAATTTAATTTAGCTAGTATTAACCAATAAATAAATATTTTCTTTTCAAAACATCATATGAGTTCGATCATTGTAGATATATCTTATAATTTTGACATAATTAAAAAAAAAAAGACATGTAGTCGTTGAAATTCTAAATAGAATATTTTGAAAGAAAGTCTCACACAATCATAGTCGTTGAAACTCTAACAAATTCTTTAAATATAATAAAAATATATTAACAAATTTTTAAAAAATCAAAACTCAAGTAAAATAAATGAACATTGAATAATAAAATAACAATAAAAATAAATCATGATAAATATTCTCAAGTGTTTTACAAAGACCAATTATGAAATTTTAATAAATTATTTAGATCGAATAGAAAATTATAAAATAAAATTCTTTAAAAGTCAAAATTCAAATAAATAAATTAAGATTGAAATAATAAAAATACAAAAACAAAATTATATTACTAATAAATTTGGTTGATTAAGAAATATTAAAATTAATCTTAAACAAAAGGCTTAAATTTATTTGAAAATAAAATATAAATAATCAATTTAATAATTTGTAGAGATAATATGAAAATATAATTATTAGAATCAAGCAAATTCAAACCATCCAATTTAACATAAAAATTTAAAAACATAATAAAGAATTTTAAAAATAAATTATAAATATAAAAAAATAGTAAAAACATATTGGTAAAGACAGAAGACCACACCACTAATTTATAATGGAGTTATATAAACAATTATTTAGGAAAATAATTTATATTTAAAGCAAAACCACTATTTCCCGATTAAAAATAAATAATAAATCTTTCTTAACTTAAATCTCATTAATTATGACAAAAATTCATATATAGAAAGTATATTATAACTATTGCTAAAAATAATTGTTTTCCTTAATTACTATTTATTTTTATATTAAAATAATACATAAAATAAAGATCAGCCAATTATATTTTTTATATTTAATTAAAAATCTCAAACAACTCATAAAAATCCACATCATCAAAAATTCAAAATGCATAATAAAATAAAAAGGTTAAATATAATTTTCAAATATATAACAGTATAGATATAGATAGATAGATTACCGTATCCTTGGGTACAAGGAAACGTCTTTTTTTAATCAAAATTGTGGATTGTCAGTTTGTCACTAAGCATACTACGCGTAAAAGGCGCCCGTTTACTCCGAGTCTATCTCGCTCTTGAATTAATTGGTTGCCATGAATATGCGACCAAATTATTATTGACTTGTAGAAAGGGTTTGTGTGGGCTCCACGCATTCAGTTCAAGGTCCATATCGAGACTTAAAACTTGGAAGGTCTCAACCTTTATGTGTCATATAATTTAGAAGATCTTCAGTTTTGGATTTTGAATTAGCTGTCTTAAAATTTAGAATATCTCAAGTTCCAATTTTGACTTACCTTTCAATTTTAGAAATAATTGTGATGTTATTACAATATTTCAGTAAATATAAAAATTTGTGCCAACGACAATTGATTCAAATGGATAAAAGTTTGAATTCACTTAAACAATGTTCCAACTTAGTTCGAACCTTGTGGATGTAAAAAATCACATTGGAGAAGTTCCCGTGAAAAATGACTTCAAAAAACTATCTCTAATGAAGTAAACTATAGGGAATATTGTAAAAATAGTGCAGCAATTGCGGTCATTTTGCAGTTTTGGTACAATATCTTTTCCGGCAACAAATTTAGCCCACAATTTGACAAAAGTTGCAAAATAATGCAAATTTTGGTCGGAGCCCATAAAAGTCGCTGGAAATCTTATCTGTGAAGCTTATACACATTTATAAAAAAAAATCTCTTAAAAAAATTCATATTATATATTTAAAAAAATCATACAAGTTATAAAGAATCTAATAAAATGCCAACAAAATGGATTGAATTTTATTTATAATAAATAATTGTTGCTATATTTTAAAATATAAATATTATACTATTGTTGACATTGAAAATTCGAAGATAAATTATTAATTAATGGTCCAAATAAATCGACTATTAGTTATTAATATTTATCATGTGTCCATTATAAATTTGGTCATAAAATATTTAAGTAGGGATAAGAGTTATAGACTTATATTCTTATTCTTGAATTAAATAAAATGATTCATTAAAATAAAATAAAGTCCACTTCGTTATTGTGTGGTCTTTAAATTCAGACTCAAGCCCATGAAGCCCAAGAGAAGAGTCGAAGTGTAACAGCCCGGATTTTCAAGACAACAATAAGACAGAGGGTTACAAGAAAACGTTTATAACCTCAATCTATTATGTGTTTGATGTTAAGTTCATTACACGCTTTCATGTTTTCGTTTGATTGAAATCTTAGTATTAGACCACTATCACTATTCATCCCCCGAGCCTAAAACCTTCATATATGCTTTATGAAACCTTAGGAAATTAGATCTTACCATTCTCGGATTCATATCATAGCTT
>JBBMKE010409256.1:0-11756 GCA_037834125.1 Lippia alba | reverse complement strand
ATATAATATATATAAATAGATATATAATACATATTATATTTTGCATATTACAGTAAGATTATTATCAATATATAATATATATAATACTTTTAATATATAATATAATATATATGATATAATATATATTTTTCATTTTTTTTCCAATTTTTCAATTTTTTTACATGAAATTCGGTAAAACGGTAAAATACCGAACCAAACCGAAATAATTTCGGTTTTTACCGAACCGAACCATGAAATTCGGTTCGGTATTCGGTTCTTTAAAATAGGGTACCGAAATTTCGGTACGGTTCGGTTCGGTTTTACCGAACGAACACCCCCAAGATAACTAGGACAATTTTCATGTTCATGATCATCCCTCCCTCAGATCCAACTTCAACAATTTCATTTCCTATGTTGTCATTTACATCAACTCCTACCCTTAAACATAAGCCCATATGACAGAAATCTCCCAGAAACATGAATTGAAAGCATTGAATTCACCATAAACGACGAAAAATGGAACAAAGGGCTTCAAAATAGAACTTTACTTACAAATAACGTCGGAACAACCGCAATAACAAGGCCGGTGAAAGCAACAGAAGCCTACACATAATCAACAAGCCACAATTCATCACCAAATCCCACAAATTCAATCATATCAACAACGAAAAAAAGAGGAAAAAATAGATACGGAGAAAAGACACAAGCTAATCATAAAAATCAATACAAAATCAATTACCATGCATCCAAGGAAGGCAAGCAGCAAGAAAGCTTGATCAGTTATGCTAATTCTATCAAATTGTTGTTGAAAGTGGTTTTTCAAAACGAGCTTCATGAATGGATTTTGTGTTTGTGTGTGTGGTTGGATGGAGATGTGGACATACTCATTATTAGGATTCATGTTAATTTGACGGAACTTTTTTTGGCTAGCAACTGTTATTGATAAAGTTGAACCTATTAATTTGTTAGATAATTATATTTTACTTAGCTGTGAGGTTGGAAGAATCAATAAAAAAAGAATTTTAGTGATTTAGTATTTATTTATTCACCTATAAAATTACAATACTCGAAATTAGTTTTCAAATTTTATTGCTGCACAAGCTCTTTTGTTGTTGGGAAAAGCAGGCATTAGTTGCAAATTACCTATGCATGGCTTCTTATTATATCATTAATAAGTAAAGAAATAGGATAAAAGAAAGTATAATAGCATCATATTATGTTGGTCAAAACCTTTGATGGGGTTTTAATCTACTACCACTAATATTTGTAAAAGGATGAGACCACCGTAGGAGGTAAGGCTCCGACGGAGAAGGCGTATTGGAATGGGAGAAGTGGGTTCTCCAAGTTAGGCTAACATTGAAAGAGGGTACAACACTCAATGGTAACTCCATACAATGGAGTAAAATGTTTGTGTAGTAGTAGATCATCCTTAATAGGATATGTACTCAACATATTTATAGGTTGAGGGTGAGGGTAACATGGTAATTGATAGCGTGTGGTCCCGAAATTAATGTTGCTCTAGACACGTGTTCCCGTATCATGCCCTAGTAACTGACATCCCTGGAGATACCTATGGGTAGGTGGTAGTGGATATCAGGGGCAAGTGTGCACACTAGTACAAGGTGTCCAAGGCGGTTATGGGATGGACACCGAGCGCTGAACGCTCGAGTGAATTCTGTCTCATGCAATCGGTACACGCCTTTGAAGGGAGCCTTCATATGAGATGGGGTGGACCCATGAGAATAGGCGGTGTCTCGCCATGGTGATGACTCGAGCGCCATGCGCTCGAAGGGAGACCTTCAGGCATGGGCCTTAAAGAATGAGGCTAGAGGGTCTGCTTGTTCTTTCGAGGGCCCATTTGAGGTAGCTCCAACAGCCACGTGTTTCATCTGAGCCAGGACATGTGGATCGGAATTGATCCGAGCGTAATTTGGTCCCATCAACCTCAAAAGTATTGATAGAGAGTTATAAATTATTATTTTTTAAGGTGTCAGAGAGCTTGAATTTTCAAAATATAAATCTATTTTGTCTTTTCTTTTCACATTTTGCACATTTAGGATTGACATATTAAATACTATGCTATAATTATTATTTTTCCATAACATCAATTGTTTATATTTTCACGTTCAACATCAACAAAAGTGAAGGATCTCGACGCACTTTCTTCAATACTTTCAACATTACATTGATAAATGGCTAGTTTTTTTAGCTTTGTAGCAGAATATTGTCAAGGTTTCCTTGATGTAGATGACATTTTTTTTATTTAATTCCACTCTTATTTATGCAAATTTATTTAAAAGATTGTCAAGTGAATTGATAAATATTATTTATGGTTGATTGACGTTATTTGTGGTAATTTCTTATTTTCTAAATTATTTCATAAATTCACATTAATTAACATTTAATATTCTTAATTTAATAAATCATTTAATTATTTGAAAGAATTATATAAATAAATTAATTTTCATATTGAGAAATAATTATAAAATATTTTAGAATCCTTTAAAATAATACAGAAATTACTCAAAATCTAGAATAATCATTATTTGTCAAATATATGAAAAAATTTTAAATTATATAATGTATTTCATTATATCTTTATAAATTATTTTTCACCTGGAATAATTTCAATATCCAATATGAATTTATAGAGGTAAAATGTATAAATAATTAATTTATTATATTGAACTTTATAAGTTATCTTAAACATAGTTTTACACGTGCATATTAGTAACTTAGGTACTTTCCAATCTTTGCTCAAAATTCAGGATATTTTTCGTGATTTCAAAATTTTTTTAGTTGGCTCTCTTTTAGAATTGATTGTACAATTTCGTGAAGCGGGGTGGACGAGCGGAATGAGGCAGAGCGCCTCAATGGACAAAAACAAAGAGTAATCTAGTCCCTGGCAAACTCATTATCAATTAATTCCTGAGCAATTCTCATTCAACATATGAGATTCATCAAATCAAATCAAACACAAAACTTCTTTGATTAACTGATGCAAATACATTTTCAGTCAGACGTAATTCCATGTTCCAACAAAGGATCCATTGTGCACAATCCCAACTTACAAACCCTAGCAAGAAATGCTCCAAATTCACAACTCACATAATTGACTCAATCGCGGCTCGTTTAGTTCTCATAATCTTTTCAGTCAATGAGTGGCATGAATGGGTTACAGGTGTAAATTCGATTATTCGACTCGATTTCTTCAACTTTGGATCCTGTTGAGGGAATTATCCTCACCTCCCGATAGGTAATTCAAGAGAGTCTTGGTGGCTCGGCCGACAGCACGGGATGTCTTTTTTGCAGCTCCAACCACAACCGGTTGTATTGAGACCACTGGACTTTCCTCAATCATGGCTGTTTTCAGACAGAGTGGAACTATTATCATCTCAACTGAGAAAGATTTCATGTGAAACAAGGAATCTGTGTATTTTCTTCAGTTATAGAAAATGGAAATGGAAAGCTTACACATTGTTTGCTGTCGCGCAAGTGAACCTATTTTCCGAATTCCAGCTTCCGCTGCTTGCACTGCCTGAGCAGATTTGTTAACCCCATCGGATATTTCTTGGCTGAGGAATAGGAATGGATGGAATGAATGCATATTAAAACCTCAAATAAACTGAAAACAAGCTCAGGGTCTCAATAACCATCATCCAACTTTCTATTATGAATCAAACAAAATCTCATTACATGAAAGCTAGATTTAAGTTTCTAATGACATTTCCTCGTCTTTTCTTATAAATGTTTACAAAACAAGGGTACACCAATTCTTGAGAAAAAATCATCATTTGAAACAATGAACTTGTTTGATAGAAGAATCAAGTAGCAAAAATCACGAAGTACCTTAAGTCACTTAGTTCTAGGGTCAGATCACTAATTTCCATGCCGGACAATCTGACAGCAGCCATTGTACTAGGGAGCTCCTCACGAGCGGTATCAGCTAATTTTGATAGAGATATAGCCGCTCTTCGCATTGCCTACAAGAGGAACGAGCCAAACATACAGCCGTTATGCATAAAAATCAAGGGATAATACCCTGAATCACATCAACATACAGAACGAATTCAACAACTCATGGGACAAAACAAGATATCAATCAAGTAAACGAAATGATATACTAAACATGAGATAAAACAGCAGAACTCTAACGATCAAGTCCACTCAAGATCCTCTATTCCAAATTGTCTTAACAAATCCGAAAAAGATTCAAAATTACACGATCAGATCTCAAAATGAACAGCATCAAACAGCATAACTAAAACAGAACCACTAAGATAACTAGAACAGTTTTCTTGTTCATGATCATTCCTCCCTTTCAAATTCAACAATTTCAATTAGTATGTTCTCTATTTCATCAATATCTGATAAGGAAAAAAGGCAACAAAGGGTTTCAAAAGAGAGAACTTCACTTACGAATAACGTCGGAACAGCTGCAATAACAAGGCCGGTGAAAGCAACAGAAGCCTGCATATCATCAACAAACCACAATTCATCACTAAATTGAATCAATTCAAACATACAGAGAAATTAAGAAAACATTCAAACTATTAGCTAAGTTCAAACATACAGAGAAATTAAGAAAACATTCAAACTATTAGCTAAGTCCAATGATGAATAAAGAAGCAATCAGTACAACAAATCAATTACCGTGCAGCCAAGGAAGGCAAGCAGCAAGAAAGCTTGATCATTCAAGCTCAATTTAGGGGAACCAATTATACTAGCTGGAACCAAAGCGCTCCTCACTTCAAAATTCAGCTCTTCATTCCCCGAATTCGAGTCCTGTACCAAATCGGCTTTGTGGCTTCGATGCGACGCCGTTTTAGCATCGGAGTTTTCCGATGAGCACGAGATTCGGAGGCTGAAACGACGTCGTCGCTGTGGTTTGAGCTCGAGCGTGAGGCCGAAACCGCCGCCGGAGCTAGTGGGGAACGGTGCGGCTCTCGGCGGAAGAACCGGTGGGGATGCGGCGGCGCGTGGGTGTACGGCGGCGGCGGGGTTCATGAGTGGCGTTTGGGGGGGTGGAGGGGTGTGTAGCAATGACTTTGGAAACACAGTTGGACAAGGAATGAGAAATAGTTGAATTGTGGAACAAACTTTATTGCACGAGGTACAATTCTTGATGCATGGTTTTATCCATTTTGGGATTTTGTTTTTTGGGGAAAATAATAATTGGATTATACGAAGTAGACAAATATATATTGATTATATCAAATTATTTTAACAATAGTAACAATAATATTATTATTGCATACTTTTTTGACATAAAAAGGAAATATGATTTTTGCCCTAAAAAGATGATGAACTTAACCAAGAGAATGGGATTAAATAATTTCCTAGTATCATAAGTTTTAATATCCACATGATAGTTGCCGATCTAAAAAAACGACATAATAAAAAGAGAACTTTTAAGGTATCGGTGTATTAATAATGGGGTAATTTCAGAAAAATTTCCTATATTGTTCACATTTTTATTTTACTCCCCATAAAATTATACTATATTATAGGATATAGATACTACATTATGTCATATTTATACTACATTTTGTGAAAATTATACTACATATTTAGAGAGTTAGAATATATTCACAACACTTGCAGATACACTCTATTGCTAAAATTATACGACATTATAGGATATAAATACTACATTATACCATATTTATACTACATTATGTGAAAATTATACTTGGAGAGTAAAGTAAAATTGTGATATACAATTGGGGAGTTAAGTAAAAATGAGGTGTTCAATTGTGGATTTTTCTGTAATTACCCGTTGATTGATTTTGGATTAAAAGTTCTGTATTATATTATTTAATGATAAGATTAGATATTTATATTTAAAATTTTGAATTTAGTCGGACGGGACGACTCGAAAATGAAAGTATTGAGTTATTTAGTGCAATTTATAGAAAATAGTAGTACGTTGGTTTCGTGGAAGTTTTATTCCACAATAGTCAATAGCACATAAATATTTTCGGTCGACATGTGAGCAAACTTAAATATGAATGCGATGTATATTAATTAAAATGGACCCCCGATGTCGACTTTATCTTTAATTGTGATTTAAAGCCTCGCAAAGCTACTATTTCTTCAAGATAATTAGAAAATATAAGATATAATTGTGCATAAATATAACATTTCTTGGGGATATATTGTTGGCTTTCACAATGTCTGAGTCTATGGTATGCAACAACAGATTTACAGACAACAAACGCGACGATATGACAACTATACATATTTTTTGGGAATATATTGCTGGCTTTGATTATGCGTAAATCTATAACATGTAATTATTCTAAACAAATTTTTAAGGAAACACATTATAATATAATAAAATAATATTTTTAATGTGTTTATATATTGAAAATTTTGAACTTTAATTTTGAATAAGGAGAGGTTGATAGTAATCATAAATTTTATCTTAATTTGTTCATATTATTCCATAACTAGCAAAGTTTAATTAGAAGTTCTTTGATACACATTTTTAACAAAGGCAGAGCTTAATAATATGAGCCAAACACGCTACAAACCAAATACAATTAAACATTTGCTTAAAAAAATACAATTAAAGATAATTGTTTTTTTAATAAAAAAATAGAAAAAAAAAATCCCTCCTCACGAAATGTGAACCAAAGAATATGCAATTACTTTGAATAAAGAGAAGTTCTAGTTGGATATTCATCTGGTCGAATCATATAATGAGCGGAGCAGTATTTTATGTTTATTTTGTAATTAGTAAGAAAGTTAATGAGAGTGACAAATTAAATAACAAATATAATATATTTATTTTTTTAATTAATTGAATTCCACTAAATTAAATTTGAATTAGAAATTTAATTTATTCAATGTTTTTTTTTCTCACTTAATCACTTAAAAGACAAAAAGGGTTACATAAATAGCATTTAATTTTGTAGTCCCACAAAGAGTACTTCCTCAAGAAACATGTGCATAGGAACAAGAATTACATGATTGAACCTGAAAGATTCCTTCTTCTTCCCACGTCCAAATATCTCATACGCATCAATGCGGTTAACCGTTAACATCATGAATAAACCCTAATAAATTGAACCGACAATTTACACTAAAATGACATATCTAAACTTCCCTCGTGATCGTATCCGATATGTTACGATACATAAATAATAAAATAACATATCTGAACTCATCACATGATATATATCTAACATGTGAACATGATATTTTTTAGAAAATATATATGATATCGTTCAATGACTAAGACAATGACATAAATCCTACTCGACTCAATTTTCTTGTTCTTCTTATATAACAATGTATTATTTGAAAATGTACAGCAATTTCTCCTAAAGATCATACATTTTTGTGTTCTCGACTACGCCGCGCACTCGAATAAAATATTGCTTAGAAGTTTGAATTGCATCAATGTAAGTATGTAGCAAATTTATTGCTTAGGAAAAGGTTTACGAACTTTTGGGTTGGATTCGAGTTTAGCCCAATTTACTTAAAATATATAACAAGGGTATGAATAGCAGAATAGGGCCCAATAAGATGCTTGTGAGGCCCGCACTTGTCGTGCTCTAAATATATAAATAAAGTTTAATATGTGACAGTATTACGAAAATAAAAGGCTATAATTATTTATCATCTAATTTCAATTTGCCTTGAGGGATTACGGAGCATCTAACATATTTGATTTTTAATTCGATTTGGATCAGAATTTAATATGATTTTTAAATATTTTCAGTCGTAACCTAGAACGAATAATTTGATTTTTTATGATGTTTTACTAAAATAGTTATTTTATATAAAAAATGCCAAAAGGTAGTCGGAATTTAAATCTCTAACATGCACCATTGTCTAAACCCTAAATCCTAAACTCTGATATTTAAAAAAAACAACAAACTATCGGATTATATAACATTTTATTTAGGAACTATATATCTAACATATTTCAAATGAAAATAAGAGAAAATAAAACATAACTCGTTACATAGTAATTTTTTTTTAACAAAGTATATATTATATATTTTTGTTCATTATTTAACTTTATATCATATTTTAGTTAAATTGAATTAAATCCTTCACCAATCTTATTGTTTATTCGGGCTCGATAGGTTATAGTTGAATTCAAATCTACACAAACCCAATATGGAAACGAATCGATGTTTCCAGCCTAATATATAATTTCATTTCACAAAATCAAAATTCAAACTTTAAACACGAGCGAAGACGTGTCAAAGTGAAAGCCCTTGGAATTATTGAACGTAAATCTGTGCACAAGCCTATGCAAACAGGGTTAGAAGCGGTAGATAGCCTGGTTCCTATAGGTCGTGGTCAACTAGAACTTATAATCGGGGACCGACAACCATCTCATCCCACTAATACTAACTAAAGTTAGTGTTATTTTTGACAAATACTTGGGTTTTTAGGAGTCCCATTAACATAATTAAGATTACCTTTATTTAATTGTGGTTTGGTAAAATTCATGAAGAAAAATGGGTATATTTTTCCAGAAACCCCACTGCCACCGCCGGACAGTGTGGGTTCAAATCCAAATATCCAATACTTTAAAGAAGAGAAATTCAATAGAAACTGTTCAATTCCGCGTGAAATAAAGTCGGTACATTTGCCTTTTGGAATTTGGACCAAATAAATCATAGAGAGTAATATTTGCTCACGACCTAACTATAATAGTGCATAAAAATAAATGACAACAGCGAATGAATCTCACAAACTAAGTCTCATAAAAAACATTGCTGACACATGATCAGTTATATATGATGTATGAATATAAATATAATGATACATACACGATATGACACGCTGTTACAATGACAAAAGTTTTTTTTTTTTTTATTTCTTATGTGAGCAGTTTCGGATAGGTGTTCCATACGAGTATGTCCATACGACACGACACGATAATATAATATTTTTTAGAAGTTTCTGTCATATAACATGTAATAAAACACTCGTGAAAGTCGCAATCTTTCAAAATAAGAGACTCAAACTCTTTTTTAGAAACTAAAAAAAAAATAAAAAAATCTTATCCCGTATTCTATGATGATTTTTTAACTATTTTATTAAAAATTTCAAATATTTTAAATTGTCATCCATATTTTATTAAAAAAATAAATTATCATTCAAGCCATTTAGGTATTGATGCGTGTCTCATTTTCTAAGAAAATTGAACAAGTTTTGATAAAAAAAACATTAGTCACTCATCTAAATGACCGATATGATAATTTGAAGATTTTTACAAAACATAAACTACAATCTAAATTTTTTTACAAAATACAGGGGGCAGTTTAAACATTTGAAACTTTTTATACAAAATTAAAAAATTGATCGGTTAGTACGTTGGTTTTTCCTATAAGAAGATATAAAAACTTAGACCTTAACTTGACCTAACTCACCACAACACAAATTGAGAAAGATGAGAGTAGTTGTCAAACATTATTAGATGTATAGTAGATAATGTAGTATTTAATCTATATGTGATATATAGGTTAAACAATTCCTCATGTCCAAACCTAAATAGTTAAATAATATGTATTTAGCCTAATTTATCTTTAAAGCTAATTGAAAAAATAACTATATCAGTGCAAACGGCCTGACGTTCATAACAGGATTTCAATTGAGCTTTCTAGTGTGAAAAGGACTAAGTCAGCCGTACAACATAAGGTAGCCAATTAGCCATTTTCCTTTTCAATTGAAATGTGATCTTTCTTTTGAAAATCATAATAGACAATAAATGTTGTATCTCCCAAATTTCAATTGAACTACCCTTCCACACTTTATGGCGGTAAGTCATGTCTGAAACCAAAGAGTCAAATCAACGTTGGCAGCTCTATTTTGAATGCTATAAACTTAAAGTTGAAGAAATATTAGTCTTTCGGGCTAACTCTATTTGTTTGTCTTTTAATTCTTGTTTTTCCACATTTCACCCCATTTCACATGCACTAAGTATGCCGACTTGCGAGCTTAACGAGCTTATTTAAATGAATGTGGCTCGATTTATGTTACAATTTCATAGTCGAGCTTGTTTGAGTTTGAAACTAGAAAGTCTTGTCCTGGAAAACAATGGTGATATAGGGCTAGAAATGTATTCTATATAAGTTTTTTAATATCATTATAGGAGAAAAGTTCTAACATCAATCGTATTTAATCGAACCCAACTAATTATAAGACAAATTTATTTGTCCTTGCTTTTCATGGTCAAAATATATACAAATTACAACTATAAAAAAGATAATCTTCCTTATAAGGTTGGTTTGATCAAACTGCAATCCAAAATTTAAATTACTCTGATGCGTATGAAGTTATATTTACATATATACTTTTTGAAAAATGCTATCACAAATGTTGATTTGACCAAATTTG
Source organism: Lippia alba (assembly GCA_037834125.1). Lineage (NCBI taxonomy): Eukaryota > Viridiplantae > Streptophyta > Magnoliopsida > Lamiales > Verbenaceae > Lippia > Lippia alba. The sequence goes on along the minus strand of JBBMKE010409256.1, from coordinate 1,412 downwards.
ATCAATTAATTTAGAAAATTTATTACACGCATCATGTAATAGCCATTTTTTTCAAAAAACACCATTATTTCTCAATAGTTGTGAGTATATATAAATTTCTATTAATTAAAAATAAGGGCGAATTACATTCAGATACCCTGAGGTTTGCCCTAATTACAATCCGGTCCCTCTTATTTTAAAAATTACATATGCATCCCTAAAAATACTATTTCAATTACAAATCAGTCCCGTTTCAGGGGTTCAAATGTAATTGAAACAGTGTTTTCAGGGGCTCATATGTAATTTTCGAAAGAAAAGGGATCAGGTTGTAATTAGGGCAAACCTCAGGGTACTTGAGTGTAATTTGCCCTAAAAATAATAATAATAAAGAAAGACTTTTTCAACTTCCCTAATAATATGATCTGTCCACTAGCATGACTTTATAATTCTAGACTTTCAAGTAATATTAAACGTTTAGAATTAAAATTAACATTTTAAAGTCTATTTGTTGGACTAGTGACGTTAGTTAGGTTTAGTTCTAGCAGTGCTAAAACTTGAAATTTGAGCAAGTCAATGGTTCTAAACTTCTAAGATTGACCTCCACTCCACAACTTTTTGGGTACGTCCTCTTTATATATATATATTGGTCAATTAATAGTAGGCTGCTTTCACCCAAAAAAGAAATATATAAATAAAATAATAATAATAATAGTAGGCTGTAAAAATGTATTTTTGGACATAAATCGTTGAAACTAAATGTAATTAAGATTAAATAAGTTTCATTCGGTGATCACATTTTATGGCGTACAATTATTTTTTAAAAATTATTCTATTATGTTATGTCCATCATATCATAATATACTTATTGTATGATAATAAAATAAAAGAATTCATACTATTGTTCAATTATCCCATCAACCTTTATGTATTTGTAGCCAACAGGGGTTGATCAAGTGGTGAGGGTTATTTCTTGAAGGTAAAGACCTAAGTTCGAATCCCTCAGACCACTTGGGGTGTGTGCGTATAATAATAAAAAAAAACTTTATGTATTTGTATTTTTGTATTAATGCTGGTGCTGTCCTGCATCATAGGTTCTACAAATTACAATACAGTACTATTAGATTAAACTTGATCTTGCATGGACCATATATTATAGATTGATCACCGCTATAACTTCGATTTGAATAAATGGAAACAATAAAGTTAACATTGAATAATATATATTCTCAAATCAATCTCAATAATTGAATGAAAATTGTAACACCTGGCGCGGGATATCACATCCCCTCGCATCGAGACCCGACTCACATATGAAACGGCAATCCATATACGAGTCAAGTCTCGGAGAATGAGGACAAACACAGACGCTAGTTAGGCGGGCTAACCCTTGAACCAAGCATATGAAAATCAGAGCAAGAATAAAATCATAAAAT
>JBBMKE010409227.1:0-22968 GCA_037834125.1 Lippia alba | reverse complement strand
GTATAAAATCATGAAAAGTATCAGGTATATATTTAGTAATATGTGGTATAATAAGGACCAAATGGTGTATCTAATTGTCCATATGTCGTATAAAATCATGAAAAGTATCAGGTACGAAAACTAAATTATGGCCCTTTTGCTTGCAACGTTATTACATAGATTATTCATAAAGTACACAAACTGATACATTTTGCAAGACATATAAAATTACGATTCAAGGGGCTGTGTGGGGCTACGACGAATTATGGCCCTTTTACTTACACCGTGAACATAAAAGATCTCTTTTGACAATTTGGGAAAGTATTCTCTTTTGTTTTCTACGTCCTGGTTGAACTCTCACATAAGTGTTTGCTCTGCTCTAATTTAGAGCTACGCCCTGTATTTCGATTGTCAATCCATTGAAATAGTTTATTATCAACAACAAAAAGCTTCATAGAAATGTCATTCTTAGCCACACAAGAAATGATAGTGTTCCAGAATCAAAGTCTCTTTCAGACATATCTTCAAACACTTTGATGACAAAATTCAAACAACCACATTTACCATCTCACTCTATCATAGGATGCACCATCATACCCATGGATATCATACCGCCCAAGAGATACCCATGGATATGGAATAATCTTCCCATATGCCATGCCCAATTTTAGTTAACTCTCTTCGTCTGAGCTAGCCATCGCTAAATCCGAAACCTTGCTAAAAAAATTAAACAACAAACTTGAGCTACGGAATGGTAAAAATTAACGAAATGCCTGAAATTACAAACGACGGGAGTTAATACCCAGACCTGGATTACGTCAGCGAGAGTTTCTAGAGCCGATTTACTTCAACACCATCTTTCCCGTCTCGTGCACGAAATAGAGGGTGTCTGTCCTTAGGTGCAATGTAATTGGAAGAAAAAGAGAGAAAAATATGGGAGCTTTTTGAAATACAACAATGTCGCCGACGATTTGCGCTATCGATCTCTGAAGAGTTGCGCCGGCAAGATGGGAAAACGGGTTTCTCTTCTACTTTTAGACAATAATGGAAGCTTGGGTTTGTTAGGTTGAAGATAATAAATTGAGGGTAAAACCATAATTTTAGGTGCTTAGGGAGTAGAATAAAATTACAAAAGTCACTTAGGGATAAGTGAGGGGATTTTTCATTTGAGGGAACAAACTAAAATTACATGAACCTGGGGGAGTTTTAAGAGACCGCCCCATATTTCACATTATACTCCCCATATTTAAAATTTAATTTACGTATATTAGTACTTGTTGTAATTAACATTTTCTTAAAATTCAATTTTTAAATATAATTTATAAATCAGTGATTATTATTTATTTCAGTACGTATTAATTATTTTATTTAAATATGTTGTTTCTGTGTTCGGACACCAACAACAATATATATTTTGAATTTGGATTTTGAAAAAAAAAAAAGGAAAAGTCTGGCCCAACTGGGCTGCGAAGCGGTCTGCTCTGGGTTCTCAGCCGATGTTCACCGGGTTCGACTGGTCCGCAGAAGAGGTGGTTTAAAGGGGTCATCCGGACCGGATGGGTGGCCGATCACCAGTTGAACCGGCCGGTCCGGTTAGGGTTTTGAAACATAGGATATTTTACTAATTCAACTGTATAGAAACTTCCAAATAGATATCTATGTTGCGTAAGGTGTTCGCTACATATTGATCCTGCTCTTTCGCTCAAATTTCTCAATATTTTGATCAATTATCGTGTTCACTTTCTTTAGTTCGTCTCGATATGCTGGTTTTTTGTTCTATTTTCCTCAATTACTTGTGCAATGGCTGGCAAGCTGGATGAAACCTTAATGATTCACAACTCCGATCATCCTGGTGTGCAGCTTGTCTCTAATTAGATGAACGATCGAAATTTCTTCAATTGGAGTCGTTCTGTTCGTATCACTCTCAAAGTGAAGCTCAAGTTTGGGTTTATCGGCAGTTCGATTGTTGAACCTGCATCGGATTCTCCTGCTCATCGTCATTGGCGTCGCGCAAATGCAATGATGATTTCCTAACTTCTCAATTGAATTTCCAAAGACCTCGTTTATGGATTTATGTATGCTGATATGTATTCATATCTCAAGAGACTTTAGAGTAGTCTCGAACTCATAAGAAAAGGGAATGAGAAAGAGAGATAATCCGGTAAAGACAACCGGCTGGAGAGTCATAAGGGAAGAAGAGAATTTGATAGGTAGATAAGGAATTCTGAAATTATTATTGCTTGAACGTAAAATAAACATTTTCTAACAATGTAAAGGAAGAGGTATCCTAAAAACCCTAGGACTCTCAAAGGAAACAAATCAATGAAATACAAAGTTATAAACTATGAAATATTGAATAATATAATATCAATCCTACCCAAACTAAATATTAAATTCTATCCAATCCCTATTCTCTCTTGATATTCTGCATCTTCGTCCATATCATATGCCTCATCTACTAGAGCTTTGTGGCTAGAATTGGAGCAACGTTACGGCCAGAGCAATGGTCCCTTACTCTATCAGCTTAAGCGTGTGTTAAGATGATTTTACACCTTTATTTGAGCATGTTTTATGCCATGATTTGAAGTGTTTTATGCCTTATATTGTCGTAATTGCTCTTATTTTAGGTACTTCTTGTCTGGGGATGGTTCGTGGTGAAAGCGAGGCGAGGAAAAGACCTTTAGAGGCTTAAAAGGATACAAACGTGTGAAGGGTTTGAAAATGCACAAGTTTGACTTTCTGGAAGCTGGGAACGGCCCTTCCGAGCCATGTGTATTGTGGGAAAGGCTTTTCTAAAGAAGCCAACAAAGATATCTTGATAGAGGATGGGAACAGCCGTTCCCAGCATCGCTGGAGGGCATTTTAGCAAGGCCATTCCCGGGGCCGTTCCGGGAGCTTTTGGGAGCAATTTTGGAGTATATATGCAGATTTTAATTTTCAGCACTTTTGGAGGAGGGTCATAGTTTAAGGTTAATTTTAGGGTAGTTTAGAGTCTCTTGTAGATTTAATTTGTTAATTCTTCATCCTAGAGCTTAGTTTAGATTGTAATTGTTAATTCCTTTCTAGAACATTTTCTCCTTACTTTTTCCTAGTTAGTTTTAATTGCTTTTAAGTTTAGATTCCAATTTCTCTAGTTTGGATCATGTATTTGGAGATGATGACTTTAATACTTGATGTTTATTTCCATTTAATGAATACGCATGTTCTTAGTTTGCTTTATCTCATTTCTTTGCTTTCTAGTGTAAATATGAGTAGCTAGATCCTTTGAGGGAAAGAGGGGTGATGTGTTATGTAGGGTAGGTGTTTGATGAAATGCCTAGGTGAGATTAATTTGTCTTATGCTTGTGAAACTGAATTATTTGCATATTTGAGCTTGATCACCTTAGATGATCCTAGATTTGCATGCTAATTGAGAAATTGTATGTGAATTGGAATAGGTTTCAAAACACTTGAGGGCTAAGTATAAAGACATTTAGCTTAGACTTGAGCAATTAAGCATTTGATTAATCATGCCAAGCTGCTAGTTAGTTTCTTGCACTAATCTTGATTGTTTGATCCAATTATTAAGCTAATGATCACGAGAGAGGCTTTAGACTTTGATTAGGTACACACACTTAACTTCTAGAGGAGCTTATGTATACATTAGAGATTAGGATTGTGAGACACTCGATTCCACCAAAGCACTAGTTAAGCATGAATCTTACATGATTATCACTTCCCCTTGCAGCTTCTTTTATTTACTTAGACTCTATTTAATTATCTTTCTTGAGTATTTTAGTTCTTTCTCTAGTCTAGTTAGTTCTTTAGTTTAGTTAGTGTCTTTAGTTTAGTTAGCTTTTTCTCTAGCTTGCTTCTATTGATTGGCAAAAACACTACGCAATTGCCTTTGATTTACGTCTTTCCTTGGGACACGACCCCTCGTGCTACAATTGATCTTTTGACAAGTTGCACTTAGATTTTATAAAATATTCACAACAAGTTTTTGGCGTCGTTGTCGAGGAAGGCGTTTTAGATCACTCTTGTAGAAGTGTTAGTAGCTAGTGATTTAGGCCCTTTACTTTATTATTTTTGACACTTGTGCATTGCCTCTTGTACGTGTTCATATGAAGAGCTTGGATTTGGGACAAGAAACGAAGCTCCGGGCTCTACCAAAAGCAAGGAGGCAAGACAAGTAGTTGTTTTTCCCGAAAATCAAGGAAGGAAGCTTAGATTTGAAAAGTCTATGAAGAGGGGTGCAATGTGGAATTTAAGGGAATTAAAAGCCATTTTTCAGACTTTTAGAATGAAGTCACCCCTTGTGACTCGTCATCTATAGCTCTTTGATTATGGTCATTCGTCGATTATTTGGTTCATAAGTCTAGAGTCTCACGTACACTTGTACTTGTGATTGTTTTACCAGATCAACTGAATCGGTGGCTGGTTATGCTGCCTAGGGCCAAGTATTCTTCAAATAGAAGTTACAACTCCAACATCAAGATGACACCTGTTGAAGCGGTTTACGAGCAACTCTCGCTGGAATTGGTGTCTTATCACCACAACGACAGTAAATTACCTGTTGTTGACAATATTTTGGCTTAAAGGCATGAGCTCCTGTGTCAATTGAAACAAAACTTATGCGAGGCTCAAGCACGGATGAAATTTGCAGCTGACCGTGAAGGTCGCGACATCCAATTTGATGTAGGTTAGCTTGTTCTGTTGAAGTTGCAACCCTAAAGATACCATATGATATGCCTTAGAATGTATAGAATTGATATGATTCTCTATTTAATAATATAATGATAGTTTTTGTGTAATTACATAGCATTCCTTTACGAGTCCTATTAGTTAGGGATATCTTTATATATATTATAAGGGATTTGCATCAGAAATATATTAATAATAATATTCTAAAGATAATAATAATAATAATAATAATAATATTTTAAATTTCTCGATCTGTTCTCTGTAACCTTTTTCTTCTCTAAAATTTAATCGCCATCGATCTTATCAAAATTCTCATCTTATACTAAGATAATTTTTCGACACTTTTAAATGTGTATACTGTTTTTTTTTGTTGGGAAACCGGTCAGGGGGACCATGAGGTTTTAAGAGAGGCCCTCACCTCCTTTATTAAGGATCGAAAAATAAGTCCAAAGAACATACATCCAAATGTCCTGATTATCAGAGAGGCCTATACAATTACAATATGTAATGAAGCACGAATGGCCATAATTATCATATCTTGGAGCATTATGTAGTACATTATTTGTTGAAATGCTCATTAAGCTCCACTAATCCCTACTACCATTGACTCCAAAAGGGCTAACTGTTGGTCTCGAAAGATGCCCAGGTTCCTGAGCAGCGATAGACTCCAATGCGAAGACTATTTGGCAAAGATTGGTCTCAACAACGGTCAAGGCGTCCTTAGGATTTTCTTTAAGGATGTACTTCTTAACGATATTACAATTATCCAAACCGTCAATTCCTTTGTTACAGACTATCCTTATAAGGGAAATTCTAAAGCTTTCCTTGTACATATAAACACTTGTGTCGCTTTCTTGCAAAACCAAAAACTTTCTCAGCCTAATGGAGTGTGTATCAGTTCTGTTAGAAGAAAAATACTGGCAAGAAAAGCATGAAAATAAGCAAGCAAACCATCAGATCTTACCTATCAAAAGAAGTTGTGACAGTGCAACTTTGAGCCCTTTTGAGAAAATCATTTGAAACGCAGGCTCGGAAGTTCCCATTTATCTGTCCTTATAATACCTTTGAGGCATGGAATTAGTGCAACTTATGGGAATGACCAGACTAACTAGTTTGTCACTCCATGCTTCGCCAAGAAGTCTGCAGCCATGTTGCCTTCGCAAATACATGTGTCAATTGAACATCTATGCGAGTCGCGATATTCTGGAACTGCAACAACAGGTCATGTAATCTCCAATTCCCCACAGTTCCTCTTTTTATCATATCCAAAATAATTTTGGCATCAAGCTCAGCCCAAATCGAATTAACTCCCAAGTTAATTGCCATATTCAAGCCCTGTATTAAAGCCAGTAACTCTGCATAGTTATTTGTGTGTATCCTGATTCCACCACTGTAAGCTACCAAGATTTGGCCATTGTGATCTCTAATGACTATCCCAATCCCGGGTTGCCCAGACTTGAGCCATCCGTGTTCAGTTTTACCTGTCCAGTAGATGGTTTAAGCTATCTAACCACCGTAAGCTTCTGTTTTCTCTGAAATTTCAGGTCTATCCCAAGGCGAAGAGCCACACCGATATCTCCTTTCCACTATTCTCTCTTGATGGTACCAACTTCATGCATCTGTTTAATGTGTGTAAGCACCTGTTTTTTTATGTTGTAGGCGGTGTAGCTCATTTCCTGGTGTTTTTTTCTATTACATTCCGTCCATGCATACCTGAGAATAAGGGCTGGAACCACTACCCTAATGTGCTTCTTCGAGCTAAAAGGCGACGAGCTCCGCCATGTATTAAGCATGCCATTGATAGAATTCACTCCCGAGACCTGTAAATGAAATAAGTTACCAAAATACTTCCAGACCTCTTGAATTTTAGCATTAAAAAGAAAAACGTGACCACTAGTTTCTTGTTGATTGCAGCAAGTGCATTTAGAAGGAAAAATGATTCCTCTACGGTGAAGGCGTTCATCCAAGGGGATCCAGTCGTGGATAGCCCTCCAGAGGAATATTGTGATTGTTGGGGTTAAGTCGACTGACCATATGGTAGTGTATAGGTCAGATATATCATTTGAACGCTGCAATTTTCCCCAAGCTGATTTCAATGTAAATTTGCCATCAGTGTTGTTTTTCCAGAGGTCCTTATCTAGCTGATTTTGGAGAATAGGAACTCGACAAATTTCTTCCACCATCCTACCATTCATAAGTAAAAGTTTATTTCTATCCCACGTACTAGCATGAATTAGATCCTTAACCCTCTCATTTCCAACAGGTCCGGTGATCCATGGACAGGGGTTTCCCTTTAAACCATGCATCATCCCAAAAAGACGAATTTTCTTCCCCTATCTTCCAAAATATGTCCGGTTCCACGTGTTGTCGAATTATACACAATCTTTACCACACCGAGGAGTGATAGCTCATTACCAAAGCATCTTTGGGGTGTGTGTTGCTACAATATCTATTGTTCATATATTTAGCCAAAAGTGAATCAATTTTTCGTACGCCGCCAAAGTTTGTGCGAGTAAGCCCGTACAATATCGCCTATATGTCTTACGCTGAGTCCTCCTTCGTTGATTGGGAAACAAATTCTCTTCTAATTTGTTCAATGTAATTTCTTGGAATCATCCCGTGACCCCCAAAAGAACCTGTTTATCATCACCTCATGTAGCACCCGCATCGATAGGCACCACATCCCCCGTACTACTCGCTCGATTCACATGTAAAATTAATTTCCACATATAAACCAAACTAATAGCAAACGGGTGACAAAAGAAAATCTCGACTAGTAAAGTAGGGCTAACCCTTAAACCAAACATAATAATGCAACATGCATTTGCGGAAGCAATTTAAACATATAATTAGACAAGTGGAGAACATCTCCAGTTTAAAATACGCAAGCAAAGGGAGGACGTCTCCCAATTTAAACATACATAACAAGGCCGGCAAGGCCACAATAACAAATGGCTACAAGCCAATGTAAAGTGCGTGGGTTACAAACCCAAGGTAAATACAACGCATAAATAATAAGAGTATTCAAGGGAAATATGATATGCTAGACTCAAAATAAAGACGACAACTCGACCTTATTCCCCGCCTAGCAAAACCTTCAAAAGTACCTAAAAACAATCAATGTGGGGTGTTAGTCCAAAGACTAAGTGAGGGGCATAAATAAATATATAACATGCACATGCAATTCATAATCTCGAGTAATGTTTTGGAAATAACCACGTGGTTAATTTTAGAAAAAAGGCTTGGAATTACGAATAATCTATTTAAATCATTAACGTTCATAATCATTACGTGACCCGGCGAGTGGGTAATTCTCCAACCTTTCACCAATAGTGTGTGCATAAAATATTTTAGTGATCAAGCATACGTAATCATAAACGTTCGTTCGTAAAACATTTTTCATCCTTCTCCCCCCAATATTGGAAAACAAGCTAGCTAGGCTCGTAGTCCACGTTGGTCCATATTGAGTCGAGGGTTCATGAATCATACCCGCTTCTTCGATGGTAAAACCACCGGCTCAAGAATATCCTACCTTTCGGCCACCCAAGTTGCATGAAGGTATTCTCAAATAGTACTATGTGTAAGATAAGCTACCCGACGGCCCGATACCGTTCCGGACTCATCCACACATTTCCCCGGCGCCCAATAATATGTGAATAATCTCTCCAAACCATTTTCATGAAATCATTTGAAGACATTTGCGTTATTGAAATCGTTTTAGAATTAATACATATAAATATTCATTTTGGCCAAATTCATTCGCACATGGTATTACGGGTCAATATTATAAATAAAACCTCTCCTTGAGAAAAAGGAAGTGAGAAAGGAAGCTAAGGACCCGGTTCCATGTGCTCGGGCTCGACCTCTGTGAAAAGACACAAGTGTGTACGAGACTTAGACCCAAATGAACCAAATATGACGCTCGGTAAATGTTACGTATGCATGAGATGTAATATATGCTCATTTTGAATCAATTAATCACATAAAATGCACCAAAAGGGAAACTCATGCATACAATTATCATACAATAATATTAAAGCTGAAAAGTATCAATTTAATACGCGTAATGGCCTATATGAAAGCATTTAGGAAGCAAAGGAATAGGACCGGAAAAGTTGAAAAATCATTTTTCTCACAGATGCCCAGTAAACGACTGTTTGGTTTTTGAACTAAAAGTCTAAACGGCCGTGTGAAAACCTTTTGTAACGAAAATTCACTTCCCAAATGCCCGTTTGGTGTTTTAGTTAAAAATCCAAACGGGCGTGTAGAAAGCTACTGCCTCGATTTTTCACACTCCAAACGAGCGTTTGCAAAACATGAAGGAAACCCAAACGCCCGTTTCAAATGCTACTGGATCAGGTCTGGAACTCAAAACGGGCGTTTACAAAATCAGTGTAAAATCTAAATGCCCGTTTGCATGAGACAAATTTTGAGTTCCCTCTAAGCCAAACGGTCGTTTCCAAAATACACTTAGAAACGAAACGACCGTTTCACCTGCGAAATCTAGGCAAATCGACTTTGAAAACAAGGCAGTCCAATCCCTCACCTCCAACACCAAAATATGCTCATTATACTTCACAAAACACACAAGGAACAATATATTTCACCAAAATGTATAATATTTGAATTCCCTAAATGTATATAAGTATACATGTATGTATATGTGTGTGTATGCGTGTATATATGTATATATGCATGTATATGTATATATATAGGTATAAATTGTATTTTATATATATATATATATATAATGTAATGTACGAAATGTATGGGATATGAGATATGTAATGAATGTATTTTAGGACATATTATAAGTATGGAATATAATTATGAATTATGGAATTATAAAATGTTTGTGAAATGAAACTATATTCTAAATGTTATGAAATGAATTTAAATGATATGAATGAAGAGTTAAGGTAATTAAACGAAATTGCATATAAACACATAGTCACATAATCCACATAAGCATGCTTTTCGGTCCTAACGCTCAAGAACTCACACGTGTGGCGCCGTACCATGTACGACGAAAACACGGGGCATCGCAAGTTTTCTTGCTGGGATCGATTCTTGTAGATTAGCCCTACCCACCCCTGTCTCGGTAATCTAGGATTGCATGCATGCCTCTGAAGTTAGCTTCGAAAGGTGATCCTACCAAGGAGGATGGATCTGGGTCGGTGGACCTCCTTGGCACTTCTGCCTCCTAGTCTATTTTACTTGTTATTTGTTGCTTTGTGTTGCTTCTTTGAAACTTTTGAATTGCTACATTATGCTTCCTCTTGAGGGATTATCTTCTATGCATGCACTTTCTTACCTTCCTAGAATTTAAAGACAACATAATAGCTTAGCGTGGAAACTGCATACCTTTTTGGAGTTTAATACTTTGACCATATTTTTGATGATTTTCGTGCTGGAGGATGCCTCTTCTTTGTCGAATGATTGTCTTTTTGGTACCAGGGTATATTGTCTTTGTCTTCTTGAAAATAGTAGATGGTTTCCTGAGTTCCTTAATAGAAAAATCTTCATATAACCTAGAAATCCTGTAGAAGATAATAGATGGCATCCAGAATTCCATAATATGAGAGTGGTTATCTAATCTAGAAAGCTAATACATGCGTATGTAATAGGAAACACCCAAAATACGTAATTGCGCATAAAGAAGTATTCATCCCTGATTATAATCATATATATACTATTCAAAGATTTCTCTTGATAAAAAAGTCCCAAAGCGGATCTTAATGAATCGGCTTTTTAGGGCACTATTCCCAATATAATGTTCAAGCCAACAAGCCACACGATGCAACATTCATTCAGCATACACATCCGTTTACGGGACAATCTTAACCTTACATTGTTACTCAGCCAATTCGCAATACAAGGAACTCCGAGACTTGCACACAACACATTTTGTGCAGCTCTTAGGACAAACATACATCATATATGATTTGTTGTTGACATTCCCAACAGTTAGGAAAAAACAATGGATTAGATGGTGCCACATGTGGGGGCAGTTTTGCGCAACCAAAAATGCCCAAGGAACTGCCATCCTTGTCATAACCGGCCAGCCTAATGCGGAACTGCCTGCTGTCCGCGCTTAGGCGCGCCCGCCAAATCCTGCACGCCAATGCGCGTGCGCGCATCCACCTGCTAGCCTAGGCGGACTCTGCCCTGCTGCACGCAGCCTTAGTCTTCCCGTGCGCCTCGCCTAGCTGGTTCTGGCCCAAAACATCCAACCCTTGTTGATTTCGGCCCACCACAAGGCAACGCCTTTGCCCTCATGAGCATGCCCCCATCGTGCTCATGCGTTCTGGAACGCTTTCAAGGGGCTAACGGTTATCCTATTATACCCTCAAGTCCCGTAAAACATGAAATGTAGTAATGCATCAACGAGTTGTTAATGTCTCATGTTAATTACAATTTATAACTTATTTTCTTATTATTTACAATGAGACTTGAAGCTATAGGTGAATATGCTTACTGTCCGCTTAATTATCTGTTCTTGTGTTTAAACATAAATCTGTCAAATTCTACCGTGCCTTAGTTTCTGCCTTTTCTAAATAATAAATCAAAAGGTTTGTTTCTTGTTTAGCTCTTCTATTGTATATGAGATACTACTAAAATATATACTACTTGGACATTATATTATTATTTTCTTTTCTTTTAAAAAATTTAAAATGAATAAATTTCTGATACCACACAAGATGAAATATTAATATTTTAAAAGTGTTTGTGCATTATAATTAAAAATTCTTGTTACCTATTTTCATTTATTATTTATTTTTATACCATATTATTAGATCAATTCTCCTTTTTATTTAGTAAAATAAAATTGTTTTACACACATAAATATATGTGCATCCAATACACTTATTAACTACTAGGCATACCTAAGTGTGATTAATTAAGTCCTTTCTGACTTTCTCTAGTATGGGTATAAATATGATATATATGTGTGCCGAATCCTACATGTAGTATATGATTACATAAGCCCATTCGTTAATTAAATGGATAATCGTGGTGCTGCTGCAGCTACACACCTTGGTAATCTAATTCTAGGAGCAATAATACATAAATAAATTAAGCTCATTCGTTAATTAAAATGTATAATCGTGGATCTGCTGCAGCTAGCCACGTTGGCAACCTAATTCTACAAGCAATAATATATAAATAAATTATATACCCACCTCAGAGCCGATCTTAATCGAATTTTATCAACATATATGGATACATGCTAACAGGGTTTGATCCAAGCGGTAAATGGATTCATTCCTAAAGGCGAAATTTCGGGTTCAAATTTTCGCTTGGGTGTGCGTGTGTAAACAAAAAAACAAAAAACAAACATATATAGATACATTTTACATGTTATTTAATCGATTATTAATTATAAAATTTTTTATTGATCACACGATAAATATAAATATTAAAACAAATTATATTTTTGGTCCTTTGTTTTCACTTTTAGTTCCATAATTTTCAAAAATAATTTTTTAAGTTTCATATTATTTAAACTTCATCATTTTAAAGACATCCGTTATATTTTAGATGAAAAATGTTATTTGATTGTTAAGTAATCTTTGACTTTTTATTTCTTCTTTTTTTCTTAAATTATGTTTTTGGCTTTTCGTTTACTTTCACTTCTTTTTATTTTTTAAATTTTATAAATACATACATTATAAATAGAAAACTCGCATTACACCATTTTGACTAAGTACGGTTCCCACCCTCCCCATTCAAAGGTCTATACTTAAACTCCATTTCAGATTAATTTTGCCCCATCAAACTTAGAAATTAAACTAAAATAACAATAAAGCTCTATATTTTAGTTCAGATGCATTAAAACTTAAGATAAACTGTCCTCAAATTTATTATTTTTAGACAGCTGGAATGAACAACTCAATGGTCTAATGATTATGATATATATTCGACTAGCATAGGATCATACACGCATGCATACGTTCTCTATATAAACGAACAATTCCATTTACGAGATCCAGGCAACAAGTATAATATTCAATCACACAACATTTCAAGAAATGACTTCTCAATATTCGACTTATGTACTGTTTTGCGTGGCGATTTTCGTTGCAAATGTCGCACATAAGTATGACGCTCGTCCGTTCGAAACTGATAATAAGTTGTTCGGAGGCTTACCTGGTTTAGGTGGAGGATTCGGAGGCTTACCTGGTTTAGGTGGAGGATTCGGAGGAAGCAACGGATTCGGAGGTGTAGGGTTCGGTTTCGGTGGAGGAGTCGAAGGAAACAGTGGATTTGGAGGCGTAATCCCTCAATTGACTGAAACAGATAATAAGCATTTAACCGGAGGAGTCGGAGAAAACCAAGAAACTACAGTTACACCGCCACCGGCAGCTGAAACTCCTTTCCTAAACACCATTCACACTTGAGCGAGTTATTCGTCAAAGCGACTACAACTGCATATATGTTCCCAGCGAACTCCAATAAAGGAGGAAATCAACATTAAAAAGAATTAATATTATCTTCTACTCTATTTAGATGTTTGTATTTTCCTCTCATATTGTACAAATATTTTAATAAATGGGAACAATATTTATGTATTTGCCACCGTTATTAATATTAGTTATCTCTCGTTCAGCATGAATATTAGATACAATTCAATTCTTTCCTTTTGTTTGTTTTATTTCATAAAATTAAAAATTCAGATCTCAAAAGACATTTCATATTCAAAATATTTTGTGACCTCAATTTAAATATGTTTTGTCAAATATTAGCTATCTTTTCTTTTATTACATCTTATTTATACTATTATATTAGACGTGACAATGGAGTTTAGCCTTTTAGAGTACTCTTAATCTCTTTTTCTTTTATTTATTTTTCTTCACACCATTCACACAACGCACAAGTGTACAATTGTCCCACTTATTTATAGATGAAGTCTGAAAAACTAGAACTGGAGAAGAAAATACGTACAATAGCATCTCTCTAATGTTATTTTCCTCCTCCATTATAGTTTTATTGGAATTAATAATTGGGGACATTACATATGCGCGCAGTTAGCCATTTCCGCAGTGTGTTTGAGAAAATGTCCGATTGAATGTTGCTGCCTGAATGAATATCAAATGTAGTGATTTTGCAATATTACACATGAATAATAAGATAAGAGTAATTTAATCCCCGTGTTTGTTCTTGATATTGCCTTTTGAACTCTATAAATACTTCTAAGAGTAATTTAATCCCCGTGTTTGTTCTTGGTATTGGCTTTTAAACTCTATAAATACTTTTATTATGGTATCTAATTAATTGATTACTAAATACTAAACTACTTATTTCTTTAAAATGTTTAGACAATCGGAACCTCTTTAACTACTTTTTAGAATCAATTAAATTAAACATTTATGATTATTGATCATGTTTTTTAGGATTATAATGCATTTATGATTTAATGTTTTATAATTCGTATATGAACTTGCTATAATAACATGTTGCAACCCTACAAACATGATATTGATAAGTATAGAGATTGTGTGTTGTGTTTAAATGTAGATAAATGCCACAAAAGATAGCTCAAATTTGGCTTTTCATTTATGATGCATTGATACTTTTAAAAATATTATTTTATAATATTGTTTTGTTTCGGACACTCATGTTCGACACCATATCCAACATTATTCACATAAAAAATTAAGAAAATATATGTATCGTCGTATCCGCAGGGCGGATCCAGGATTTCATGGAAGGGGGGACGAAATTTAAAAATACATATAATTTCTTTAAAAAAATAAATATTATTTTATTAGAATTAAAAATATTATTTTAGGAAAAATTGCAAAATTGGTAATACCAACTCCACAAAATTAGCGTTTTTGGTATAGTCATTTTCTGGCGACAAAAAATAACTCATAACCGCCAAAAATCAACAAAATAGTGCCAATTTTGCCCAAATTAGCCGTAAACCGGCCGATATCCGATCAGCCCGCCTACGTGGCTCGCCGAAGTCCTAGCTGGCAAATAAAACCATTCCACCTCAAAAAGAAAAATCGTCCAACTCATATGCCACATACACAATAGGAGCAATTAAAAAACCCTCAAAATAAAAAACATAATTTTTATTTATACATAATTTTTAATATTTACACAAATAAAAAAATTAAAAACAAAAAGAATACCCAAACCCCTTCCCCCTACCAAAACCCTCCACCACAACCAGCAAACCCAACTCCACCAGCACACCGGTATCAGCAACCACCAACACACCATCAGCAACCACCAACACACCACCAACCACCACCACCACATCTTCCACTTTCTACACACAAAAACAAAAATCTCAGATTCAAATTCGGATCTGGATCAGGCAAAGAGACAAGGCGGCGAGGCCACCGGTGGATTTGCGGGTGATTTGGGATGGCGGCGGCGGCGAATTTGCTCCACCATCAACACCACCTCAGACAACCACCAACCGCTATAGCCCCTGACTTTCTTGCCCAAATTTGAGGATAAGGAGGGAAACACCCATCTTTTCCGGCAAGCTCTGCCACCGCTCCAGTTCGTCGTCGTTGCCTCTTTAACCACCGCCGGTCGTACGTCTTCCACCACCACCCTGTTCTTCTTCCTCTTTTCGGCCACCGATCCGCACGCGCACAAAATAATGATGATGGTTGGGGCTCCAGATTTGAACAAGGTGGGTTGATTTGGTAGTGTTTGTGATGATTGGAGCTTTGGAGGCGTGTTATTTTTATTTTTTTGGTGTGGTGGTGGTGAATGGTCCTCCGATTTGGCGGATTTGTTGTGGTGGCTGTAGAGATGTTGTCGGTGATAGTGAGTGGATTTGGTGGTGGCGTCGGTTAATCAATAGGGAATCGACTGGATTTGCGCGTGTGGATCGGTAGTCTTGTCGTTGGAGACGGTGGCTGATGGAGGTGATGGTGTTGGCTATGGTGAACACGACGGTTGAACGCTGAGGTGCAGAGCCAGATATGGATTGCTTTTATTTTTTTATTTTTTTTCCCTTTGATAATTGAAATAAAATTGTAGATCTTGAGTGTTATTTGATCATTTGTATTTGATAATTAATGGAAAAAACTAGTATTTATTAAATTATTATAGATATATTAATTTTTCTCTAAAATATTATATTATAAGAAAAAAGAATTACTTTATAATTATATACCTAAAATAATGTATTAAAAATTTTAATACTAATAAATATTGATAATTAATTAGCATAGTATTGATAAACAATTTCGTTTTTTTAAGTAACTTCGTTTTAAAAAACATAATAAATGATTTGGCTTAAAATAATTATAAATAATTTATAGTTATTATTGAAAATATTTATATAATTTCTACTAAAAAATATATAATAATATGACATATAATTATATCTATATTATAATTACAATAAAAATTTGATTTAATATTTAGTATTTAGTGATTTAATACTTATTGTGTATGTGGCATGTGAGTTGGACTAGTTTTTTGTTGATGTGGAAGGCTTCATCGGCCAGCTGTGACTTCGGTGAGACACGTCAGCAACCGGGTCGGATATCGGTCGAGTTTTGGCTTAAATGGACAAAATTGGCACTTTTTTGCTGAATTTTTTTAGTTGTGGGTTATTTTTGTCAGCGGAAAATTCACTGTACCAAAAACGCTAAATTTTGGGAGTTGGTATACCGATTTTGCAATTTTCCCTTATATTTTCCAACGGTCCAAATTATAAGAAATATTTTTTAATTTGAAACAATATAAGTTCTTGGAAATTATTTTTTAATTTAAAATGATATAAGTTCTTTAGAAGATCAGATATTTTTTAATTTGAAATGATATAAGTTCTTAGGAATTAATATGCATCTTAGAGAAATTAATGAATATGCATCTTAGAAATTAATAAATATGCATCTTAGAATTGATATGCAGAGGAAAGAAGGGAAATACGTAAAATATGTAAATTTACTTATTTTGAAATATGTAAATTCTTAATATTCGATGTGTTTTGAAATATGTAAATTCTTAATATCAGGCTACATATATATACATAATTTATTTACGGTAGAAGCTACATATATATAATTTAGGGTGAATTACATCTTAATACTCTTAATTTAGTCTAATTATAATGCAATCCCTATTCTTTTAATTTTTACTTATAGTCCCTGAGGTGTCATTTCAAATTCAGATCGCTAAAGGCCATTAGAATTCTCAGGGACTAGTATGTAATTTCAACTTAATATAGAGATTTAAGTTATACGGTTAATTATATTTTCCACATCTATTATTTTCATTACGTATTTTTAAGAGTTTTTTTCATGGAGCACCCCAATAAGTGTCATGAAAAATTTTGTGTCACAAAAATTCGTTTTGGCGGACCTTTTGCGTTTTTTATAAATAATTATTACAAAAACAATCTTGATTTTTTAGGTACACGAGCCGTACACTCTATGTATGTTTTTCCATGTGAATTACAAATTTTATCCTTCTTTATTGATTTTTAAAATTGTCTTTCTTTTATCGTCATGGGGCAATAAATTTGAAAAAGGAGAATCTAGAAAAAACACATTTAAATACTAGCATATAAATGTAAAAATAATAATATAGGAAAAACACATTTAAATTAAAAATAATAATTTAGGAAAAACACATTTAAAAATTGTCTTTCTTTTATCGTCATGGGGCAATAAATTTGAAAAAGGAGAATTTCTACTAGCATATAAATGTAAAAATAATAATATAGGGAAAACACATTTAAATTAAAAATAATAATTTAGGAAAAACACATTTAAAAATTGGCTTTCTTTTATCGTCATGGGGCAATAAATTTTAAAAAGGAGAATTTAGAAAAAACACATTTAAATACTAGCATATAAATGTAAAAATAATAATTTATGAAAAACACATTTAAAATACTGGAAATCAGGGTGTTTGGTGATACTTATATATCTCTAACATAAAGTGTCGTTATACTTAGATGATACTTATGTCTAACATAGAGTTTCGTTATACTTAGGTCTAACATAGGGATTGTGTGGGGTTAACTCTCATTTTTAACATAAATCATCTCATTCTAGTTTGGTTGATGCATCTTGTTCAATCTTTTCCGGATTGGACCACTAATATGCTTACCCGTTTGATTATAACCATCCGTACACGAAAACTCTTGAGTCTTGACTAATTAAACTTCTTGAAATTTTGTTCATTATGCCAACTTCTAAGTGAATTCGGAGCTGATACAATCTGACATTAATATTTTGCAGCTCGAGAGGTGCCTACGTTTATTAGGTGCAGGCAACGAGAAAATGAAGAAGGCATTCGAAGCTAAGGTGGCTGAAGCCAACAAAAATAAGATGGCATCGCAGCAAACTAAGTTGGCCGCAGCTTCCAACAAATTCGGTGGCTGGAGTTTCAAGCGCGCCGCCTCCGACGACCCGCGATTGTCAAATTTGTGCACTTAAGATATGCTTTATTTTTTTATATTTTAATTTATGTTGTGTTCTTCTTCTTCTGCTGTCCTTTGTTAGACAATTTCGCAAAGACAATTAGTAGCTTAGTTCTATATGGAAGCTTAGTTTTATATTCTAATGTTCCGACATCTGAAATCTAAATGTTTTTAGCTTTTAATTTTTGGTATATATTTTTTCTCCGGTTTTATTGACATTGTATGTCATTAGTTCTTTCAACAAAGATGTGAATTAGGAAGGATTGGTCACCTAAATCTAAACCGAAGATTGAACCTTGATATATCCCAGAAGATCCATTTTTGTTACCACGAGACATATTGGCGGCCGCCAATCATTTGATTGGATTGAAATTTGGAATGGGTACACTTGACTACATAAATTTGGAATGGGTACACTTGCTGACATGAATCATTTGAAAAATAAGCGCATTCGTTCTGTAGTGGATCTTTTACAAGATCAATTCTTTCGTACTAAGCGGATCTTTTACAAGATCAATTTTATTGTATTAAGTTTGATTGAATAATCGATAATACGACAAATTACTTAGTAATCTTCGTAGCTACTATTTCGCGAGTTTTGAAAGTTGGAGTAGTTGGAAAACCAACATTATACATTTAAAAAGGAAAATTTGAGCTCGTTTGGGGTTGTTTTTTTTGGGAAGGAAAACAACAAAAGAAAATTAAATAAGATCTTTCGTGAAACACGAAGCAACAATATCATCAGGTACCCCGTATTTAACAAATATTTACGCCCAAACACAAGATTATGTGCCAAACGCGGCACAAATATTTGTTTAATATTTACGCCTAAACACAAGATTTTTTGCCGAACACGGCACAAATATTTAACAAACATTTATGTCTAAACGCAAGATTATGTGTCCCCTCCGTAATAAATTTTCGTATTCCCCTCCGTAATAAATTTTCGTATTTTCTGTTTTAGAAGTCGATTACTTCTATAAAGAAAAAGTTTGATAGACTATTTTATTTAGTTTTTTAGAAAAACAACAAAGGACAACAAGAAATTAAAATGGCTCAACTTCCTTCATAACCATCTCCCGCATATCAGCGGGAGGATCATTCCAGACTTCCAGATGCTTAGCTTCATGTCCTTTCTTGGCTTAGAGTGCTTGCACACTCATTTAGTTCCCTGTGAATGTGCTTCAATTTGACCTCCCAAGGTTTACAGAGAAGGTTTTTGCAGTCCGCTACGATGTTCCCTGATGGTGTTGCTCTCCACTAATCCAACCACTACAACCGAATCAATTTCAATTTCAATCTTCGTGATGCGTCTTTCCCAAGCTTGAAGGAGTCCTTCTCTAAGGCCAGGAGTTCTGCGACCGTAATGGTAGTGTTGCCAATGTGCTTGGCGAAATCCACTCTCCCGCAGAATTTCTGATCCCATAAGGCTGTCATAAGCCGATTTACAAGAAAAAACACCGCCCCCAAATACGGACATCCTCTCTCCCATCCAGTGGTAGTGGATAACTCAGAATTCCATCTTTAATTTCTTTGGGAATGACGTCTTACAGTCGAGAGAGATCCCAATTTCTGTTGGGGCTAATAACATCAGCAACAGATATAGCCTCATCTCTACTACTAACCTCTGTTTCCAGCATATGACAAATTTGTTTCCCTCCCAACCAACGATCAAACCACAAGAAAACTTTTGATCCGTTTCCAATTCTCCAAATCACATTATTTTCCAAACATTTGATGCTCTTAACTACTCCTTTCCAGAGGTGGGAGGCCGAAATCGGAGATTCGTGGTGCATGCAGAATATCGTCGCCCTTAAGGTACTTTTTTTGAAATATAGCATTCCACTGAGTTGGCTCTTGCCTCAGACATCTCCACCCAACTTTGGCAAGCAAAGCCACATTTGCCTTACCTGTTTCTCCAATGCCAAGTCCTCCTTAATTTTTTCTTCTGATGACTTTTTCCCATCCCACAAGATGAATGCTTCTCTTTTCAGAATCGGTAGACCAAAGGAAGCTTCTATTTTAATGATCAATTTTTGCACAAACATGTGCTGAGAGCCAATCCGCCTGCATATTATAAACCGGGATGGCATTTGTAACCGAGTTGATAAGCGTTAACCGCCCTGCTAGGTTAAGAGTTTTTGCCGTCCAACCGGAGAGCCGCTTCTGAATTTTAATAAGTCATAAAATTAGTTGGACTATTTATAATTTATAAAAAATTATTTATGCCTATTGGATAAAAGCAAAGCCTTGTAAAAAAGCTTTAAAGGATGGAGTATATTGCAAAAGAATGGAGTGTAAATAAGTAAACAAATTCATTTTTTTTTTTCTACTTATAAATAAGTAAACAAGTTCATTATTTTTTCTATTAGTCGATTTTATTAAATTTATCATTTTCATAACCCAAATTCAATAGGTTGAGAACAATCAAATTAAACTCAATTTTATTAAATTTGTCATTTTCATAACCCAAATCCAATGTAGGTTGAGAACAATCAAATTAAATATTACAAATTGAATTAATTAGTTATTTAGTTAGTTGAGGATGGGGTTTCTCAACACAAATGACAACTTTTTTTTTATATACTAGTAATTCTAGCACACTCTATGTGTACAAATAATAAAATTATTTAAAATAAAGTTTTTACATTAATATTTATTTTTAATACAATTAAAATTTTAAAAAATAATAAAAATAAAAAATATGGAAAAGAATAAAAATATATGATAAAAATATGAAAGTTAGTGAGAAAAAGAAAACAAGTTAAAAAAGGGAAAATTTCAATTCATCCCTATGTTTTCAATGCAAAATCAAAATAGTCCTTATGTTTTTAATTTACTTTAAATTCATCCTTTAAGCTATTATTTTACCGCAATTTTAGACAAAATTTTTTATAATTGAATAAAATACCCTTAAACCAAAATTTTATCTATTTAAATATAAAGATAATCAAATGATTTTGCATTTTTCTCAAATCACCAATGAAATACGAAACTATAAATTATTTGACCTAATAATTATTAACTGCATTAAATCCCACAATTATTTGTATGTATTGTTAATGGAGATATTTACAATTAATATAAAAAATAATTTAATGCATTAAATAAATTGAGTATAATTATAAAAGCACGTCATTCATAATCGATAAAAATAAATTAAAAAATGATTAACTATTAAAATAAAATCAATTAAAATGAATAAAGCAAAACTGATCCAATGTAAAGCATAACCACATTTTTATTTAAATAAATTATTTGATCACTCGTTATTTATAAGCTTTTAGGTAATTAAACATATTTGATATATGAAGCTTAATTCTTAAATCTTCCTAACAATTTACTTAAAAAATTCTGGGTCTTGTGGTGGAACATTACATACATTAGTTATTTCTTGATTATATTTTTTTTTATCCATTCATAGCAATAAGTATGTTTCACTTTTAAAAAAAAAAACTGAAATAAGTATGTCATTATACATTAACATTTGATTATATGAATATTAAAAAAAAAATGTTTTTACTTATAATTTAATTAAATTTATTTTATTATGAGAAAATAAGGACATCAATTTCAGTCTTGAAAATGAAATCGATAAATTGATGTTTGCATACCGGCCATCCAGATAAAAATATAATAAGTAAAAAATAAGAGAATTTTGATTTAGTCGAATCATATGTTTATACAAATATATTTTTATAAGGTCATATATATTTTCTATCCTATATTTAGGCCTAATTACAATACAATTTATCTAACTTGAAAAATTATGTTTTAGTCTTTATAAATTTAGTGTGGTTTGAGTTCACTACCGGAATTTGTAAAAATATACTTATGTCCATAACGGCTGTATGAGTGTTTTATTAAATATACGATCAAAATTAAAAAATCATCCATAAAATCTACAAATATAAACAAAATGACTCCTACTAACAACAAATCATGGGTATTTTGAAATGACATAAAGGAACCCTAACGGACATCAAACCACAAACGATTCTCAAAAGTTAGAGATTAAAATGTAAATTTTCAATTTAAATAAATTGTATTGTAATTAGACATAGTTAAATATAGAATAATCGGATGTAATTATTTCTATTTTTTATATATAATAAAATTAATTAAAATTATTATTAAATTGAATTGAATTCATAATTACCATCTCGAGATCTTTAAATTATTTGTATAAAGACAAATAGAAGGAATATACTTATATTTAAAAAATAATATTTATTTGGCAATATAAAACTCAAACGAGGTTGAGAGTATCCATGCATTTAGATCTAATTACATTTGACAACTTATATTTAAGTATAATTATATGCAATCTATTTAGATTTAAAAATTATATTTTAGTTCCTAATTTTGATAATTATTTGCGGTTTTTGAAGTCCGTTTAGGGTTCCGTTATATCATTCCAAAATACTCTTGATTTGTTGTTGAATTCATAATTTATCAGGATCGTTTTGTTTATATGTGTAAATTGTTGGGATGATTTTTTAATTTTCATCATATATTCAATGTAACACTCAGGGGCATAAATAAATTTTTTACAAATTTCGTTAGAGTTCTCAGCCCATTAATAATATTTATAGGGACTAGAATGTAATTTTTTAATTTAAATAAATTGCGTTATAATTAGACTTACATGAAGAATAGTCAAATGTAAATCACTCTTAACTAAATATTAAATGTTTGTATCTTAACTTTGGATGTGAAATAATTTTAAATCATCTTAGTAGTTGTCTCATAATTTGATACTAGTAATTGTGGCACACTCGTTGTGTGTGCAAATAAAATTTTTTATTATTTAATTATATTAAAATAGTTTTTATATTAATATTATTTTTATTTTTAATATATCTATTAAATTATAATAAATAAAATAGCATTAAAGA
>JBBMKE010409208.1:0-11758 GCA_037834125.1 Lippia alba | reverse complement strand
AGGATTTCCCAAAAAATATGACAGTAAGTTTCACTTCTACTTACGGTAGGAATCACATTGCCATAAATACATCAAAATTGGTAAAAACGAACATATAGGCAAAACCATGCATGCAAGAAGCGAAAGTAAGCAAGAGAATGCAAAGAATCACTCAACGGGGTCCAAGGAAGGGGTAGAAACCACAAACACGAAAAAAACACGCAAAACGAAGAAAATGAAAAAAACGAATAGAAGGTTTCAAACGCCCGTTTCCAGTTTGAACTGGAAACGGAAACGGGCGTTTGGATACCCGCTGGACAAAACAGAACAAAGCGAAACGGACATTTCCAGTTTGAACTGGAAACCCAAACGCCCGTTTTGGAACCCTCTGTGACAAATAGACGCCTTCCAAATGGGCATTTCCAGTTTGAACTGGAAAACGAAATGCCTGTTTGGGAATACCTGGGCGCGTAGAAACAGGGCAAAAACAGCGGAAAACTACGGGAAAGCCACAAAAACACCAAAACCACCAAAAACCAATACACCACAACCTCCAAAATTGATCAAGAAATAATATATACACTCACATACACAATTAGGCATCAAGAAACACAACAAGGTATGCTTGAATCATTCAAATTCAATCAACAAAACCCCAAATTAATACATATACCCACTCATGCTTCCAAGTCCACAAAACCACACTCATGTAAGCATATAATCAATCATATTCATGCCAAATTAATCCTCAAAGCTCAACAAATGCATCTCACATCCTCAAGCCCAACATAAGCATCAAATTCTCAAACCCACATATATGAAAATATACCTTGAATGAGATGAAATGAAATGGAGAGAATGAAATGGTTTCTTGTCTTGAACTCTTGTATGGAGATGTAAAGAAATCACTTGGCTCCTTGTTCTTAAGTGGCTTGATCAATGGAGGAGGGAAACAAGGGTTTGAAATGCTCTTGGATTGGAAGAGATGAAGAAATGAAGAAGTGTGTGTGGGAGTGTGTAAGTAACGGTGTGGGGGTGTGTGTAAGAGTGGGAATATTGCAAATAGGTCCTCAAAGAATTTAAAATGATTTGATATGGTATACTTAGTTATGGAATGTTACCAAATGGTCATGAAATGATTATGCACATAAATCCCGGAAATTATCAATTAAATGCACAAGTTAAGAAGATACGCAAGAAATACGCAATGAGGGAAGAATAAATACACAAGAAAAGTACGAAAATAAAATAAATAAACTCTTAACTCTCAAAACGCTCGCGCGTGGCGCACGTACCTGTACGGCCGAGAAGTCGGGGTGTCACAAGAGGGATGTGATCAACTATGTGCATCGGTGTTTAACTTGTTAGTTGGTTAAGGCAGAACATCAGAAGCCATCCGGGCTATTGCAACCGTTATCGATACCCGAGGCGAAGTGGCAACAGATAACAATGGATTTTCTTTCGGGTTTACCACGTGTCAGGGGTGGCTATAATGGAATTTGGGTAATTGTGGACAGATTGACGAACGGCTCACTTTCTGGCTATTCGGATGACGAATAAGGTTGAGAAACTAGCCAAGTTTTATTGTAACGAGATCGTTAGACTCCATGGTGTACTGATCAGTATCGTGTCCGACAGGGATCCTAGGTTTACCTCGAGTTTCTGGCGGGAGCTTCAGACGAATTTGGGCACAAAACTTCAGTTTAGCACGACTTTTCATCCACAGACGGATGGGCAGTCGGAGAGGTTAATCAAATAACTTGAGGATATGTTAAGGGTCTGTGCATTGGATTTCTCTACCTCGTGGCATGAGCAGTTGCCGTTGATCGAGTCTGCCTACAACAATAGCTATCAATAGTCGATCAAGATGGCACCTTTCGAGGCTCTTTATGAAAGAAAATGCCGCACTCTTTTGTTTTTCGATTTGCAGGAGTGGAATTGCTCTATGCAGGAGGGTGTAAAGAGGGGCGAGGATGAAGATAAGCCCTCTAAGGCCGTTCAAAAATCAATTGACAAGATTCATATAATTCAGCAACGGATGAAGGCCGCTCAGGATCGGCAGAAAACCTATGCTAACCGGCGGAGGAAGGATATTCAATTTGAAGTTGGTGATCAGGTATTTCTAAAAGCTTCTCCTCGAAAAGGATTCATGAGAATTGGTAAAGGAGGGAAATTGAACCCTAGGTATTTAGGACCGTTTGCGAGATTGGAAAGAATCAGAGATACAGCTTACCGACCGAATATGCCCGGAATCCACAACATTTTTCATGTCTCCCAACTCAGAAAATATTATCGGGATGAATTAGAAGTCCTACCGATTGAAGCAGTGGAAGAGATCGAGTTGGAACCGAATCTCACCTTCGTTCAGAACCTGATTAGAATTCTGGATCAGAAATTCCAAGAACTAAAAAATCAGCAAATCCCACTTGCCAAAGTCCTTTGGAGAAGTGATAACACGGAAGAAATGACATGGGAGACGGAGTATAAAATGAGGAATTTCTACCCCGAGCTGTTTCCGGACGAGTAGTGAATCCGAGGATGGATTCTCTTTAAGGGGGAGAGGTTGTGATGCCCCGATTGCTCGGTCGTACAGGTATGACGTGTGCGGTATTAATTGCGCTATTTAAATTGCATTTAATTACCTAATTATGTGATTAGTCTTGTTATTACTTGAAATATTTTTCAAAGTGATTTATATGACTTAAGTGAATATGTGAATTAAATGGAATATTTGAAGGAATGTATTACGTGCGCATAAATGACTTTTCGCGTGCCGATTCTTTGCGCTTTGAACTTGGAATTTCTTGAAATTTGAGTATTTGTTGGATTTGCGTATTTTAATCATATGCATGAGTTCGTGATTTAATTTTGGGAATTATTTAGCATACATATGCATTTCATTCTAAGTTAGAGATGAAAAGGGGGTTAACGAGCAATTAACGCACCTTTCGTCCAACATGCATATCTTGAGCTGGGGAATTCGTTTTCGAATTCCGTTACCTCCATTGAGCTCGAATCGATGATTTGGACTCAATGGGCCTAGCCTCACATTTTTATAAAATTCTAAGACCTCCAAAATCCGACCGGAACGAGCCATTATGCACAAAAAGATCCAAAATTGAACCTTAAACGTACGCGTACCTACTATACACCCCTATAGGCCTACCCCATACCCTAAACCCCACTTGGACTCACATTCTCTCTCCCTCATCAGCTCACCACCGAGTCACACACACTCTCACACACCAAACATTTCATTTTCAAGCAAGGAAAGAAAGAAAGAAAGAAAGAAAGAAGACTCCATCTCCAACCTCCATTGTTATCCCTCAAGCTCAAGACCCTACATTTTTCTTGCACTATTCTTCAAGGTGATTAAATATTTAGATTCCTAGCATTCTTGTGCATCTTATATGATATATTTGGCATGAATAATCCATGGGTTATGCTTGTTGGGGAATTTAGTGAATAGTGAAGGGTTTGGGTGCCAAAATTTGAATTCTTGTGGTAGCATGAGTTTTGATGGGTTTTAATGCTTCCATGTTGTTCCTTGAATGTGTATTTATGATTCTAGATGTGTATTTCTCTTGGTAGTTGGCTAGCGTAAGAATTGCCATTAATGCTCCTTTGAAGTTTTGAGTGAATTGGTGATTCTTTGTACTTCTATGCATTTCCTTGGCCCTAAGTGCTTCTATTATGACTCTTGTTGCCATTCTTTGGTTTATACTTGAAATTCTTGGCTAGAACTTAAATGGGGATGGTTTTGCCTCTATGCTTGTGAAGGGTTGGATAGGGGAATGCATGAGTGTGTGGTTTGATGCTCCAAATATGCAAGATATGTGTTATATGTATGATTCCTAGCATGAGTGATGACTCCAACTTAGTATAATACCTTGGAACTTTGATCCCCTTCATCCCCTTACTTAAACTTGAACAATATGTTGAAGTATGGAGTGTGCTTGTGAATCCTTGTGCTTGGTATGAGATTCTTTGATCCAATATGCATTCAATTACGCCAATTTGCCGTACTTGTACGCATATGACCTTTATGCTTGAAATCTTGAATGTTTGAGTTTGAATTTTGATTTTTGATTCTTGATTGCCTCTTAATGTCTTGATATGTTAATGTATGAGATTATGACTTTATGAATGTGTTTGGATTGAATTTGGAGTGTTTATACTTGTTCAAACTTAGTTTTGGCCGAATGGATGTAAAAATTGGACTTTTGAGCCGTTTAGGGTTTCCAACAGCCGTTGGAAATTTGGCCTTGGAAACCAAGGGCCATTGATTTGGCCTAAACAGTACAAAGCTACTGCATCAGATCAACGGCCGTTGGAAATCAAGGCATGAATATCAACGGCCGTTGATCGCTTGTTGTGGCTCCCGACCGTTTTCGTGCATTGTTTTCGTTTTCCTCTTCGCTTGTATGGACTTTTCCCACCCCTATCATGATCCCAAGGTGTTCTTAGCTTACGAATGAGTGTGATTTGTTAATTATGTGGGATTTATGCTCCATTTTGATATGATTTTGGTGATATATGCATGTATGACCGAACACATGAACGAATGAAGGAAATGATCAAATATGGACTCGTGATGCATTGATTGTGCACATGAACTTCTTTATTGCATGAAATTTCTTCTTATGCATATCATGACATACTCATTTCATAGCCGAGCGTATTAAGTGGTCATTTGTGTCTCACTTCACTTTTCTTGCACCAGATCCGGGTTTGTTCGGAGATGAGGCCGCTCCTTGAGGCTTTCTCTTGCTTCTTTTGGCTTATAAAGTCCTTGTTTTATGAACCTTACCCAAGATTTGGCGAGAAAGATCGAATGCACAAAATGGGGCCCAGGGGCTTAGTGTGAGTGGCTAACTGGGAAGGCAAGGGCCGACGGGGATCCCTCATACTAGTCCTACCAATGAACGGTGCAACCAGTCCTAGTTGGAGATAGTGAGGAATAGCTGCTGAGTGCCATTTGGGGATTCATGTACCCCTCTTGGTCAATGCATTGGGGCCGGGCCTTGCAAACCCGACCACCAACCGGAGGAAGAAGGTAAATGCTTGTATGTGCACAAAAGAAAGAAAGTATGCATAAAAGAAAGAATGAAAGATTGACTAATGAATTACACAAGGTCGCGGAAGGAGACTTATGTACGCCCCCTTTCCGGGCTTATAATGACCTAATGAAAATGATAGTTATAATCCCGTGTGTTGATTTCTCTCTTTTTCCCGTTTGGGAAATTGATTCTAAAACCTCACTTGGGATTATAACATGCATGTGAATGTTTACTTATTGCTTTATACATATTGTATGCCCCTTTTTAATACCCACCAGTCTCTTTTACACTGAACCCGGTTGGTTTTCAGGTTTTGTGCAGGATAGAAGGAGCTAGGCGGGAATTCGATCATTAGGTCTTGCATTTGCTTCTAGCTTTTCTTTGAACACTCATATTATTTTTATACTCATGAATTGTACATCCGTGGCACTTTAATTATGTACTTGAGGCTGCGAAGGCCATGGTAATTGTTAAGTGAATTTTGTAGAGCCCATGGCTCAATTGTACATTTTATATATATAATGATATGCTCTCACATTCATAGTTTATTATGCTCTGATTGTTATTGATTGGTTCAAGGGTTAGCCAGTCTAGCTTAGCGTGTGTGTAGAGTCCTTATTCTCCATGACTTGGCTTGTGTATGGATTGCCCATTTCATATGCGGGTCGGGTCTCGGTGCGAGGGGATATGGCGTCACGCACCAGGTGCTACATCTACGCCCCAAAACCTGGGCTATTACAGTCGTGACAGCCAAATGCGTTTTCTTTGCCACGGTTGAGGCTGGTGATTAAGTTGTGTGGCTGAGTTTTTGTACTCAGCCATGGTCATGGCATCTTTTGCCTTTGTTTTTGCCACCCCGGTGGCTCAGTACAATCACGAAATTATTTTATGTTTATATATGCATGAATTATGATATTATATGGTATGGTGTTTATATGACATGTTATGCATTGTTCCTTGCCTGGGTTACTTGAATTCGACTCTTGAATACATGTTTGAACTTGAACGCTTGAATATGTTAACTCTTGTTGTCGCATTGCATCTTTTGTATCCATATGCATACGTCCAGTGTCTATATGGTTCATATTGAGTCTAAGTTTGTTTTTCTTATTTAGATTGTCCTGGAGTAGTAGCTCGTTGGTGTTGAGTCACTTCGTAGATGTGGTTCTTGTTCATTTTGTCTGGTTTGCTCATCACGGCGAGGTTTTATTTCTTTTAGTTAACTCGACCTATAACCCTACGCGTATTTTGAAGCCCGAAAGCGAAATACGTATATTATATGATAGATATGTACTTGATATGTATTTTGAGGGCTTGTCCCGCTTGTCTCAAAATGTTGAAAATATTTTTATACGTATATACGCTATATTTTGATTTATTTTGAAAAGCTTGAGTACATTTTAAACTTGTTTGAACTTGTAGATAAAAATGACCTTGAAAGATAGGTCCCTTGATCTTGTACTTGTCTTTATGGGCCCTAAAGATTATGGTTAAAGAGACTTCGGGATGGCTAAGGGGTCGCCAGACACACCTCCTGTGCATGATCTCCACTTGAAAAGACGAACCCAGAACCCACTAGGAAGTTGGTGGGGGATGGAGTCCTTGGGTGTGAAATAAATACATGCCACCGTCACCGAACTTCCAGTGGCATGTGTGCCGCCACCGTGGCTCCATCGACTGATTCACTAATGTGGAAATGTGCATGGAACCATTCCACATTGGACCCTCCCTATCTCCGCCACAAACCCCGAACGTTGCCGAAAAATGTAACAACACCTCAACCTCCGCCTATCGCGAGCTTCTGGCAGCATGTGCGCTGCCACCACCGCAACTTAGGTCGCGCCATCACCCTCGAATGAAGTGCCAATGAAGAATGCTTCCAGCCCATCCAACACCACCGGAATCGGCCGCAAAGTGTCGATAAAGTCACGGTATTTCACACCCCCTCCTACTGCGACTGAAAATCAGGGATAACTTCGCCACTGCTTGTCGTTGAGCTAAAATCATGGTATGATTGTGTTCACATCGTCCAGCTCATCGATTTCGACTATTCGTTTGTCGAATTTCTTTGAGAAATGGCCAGGTTTGGAGTTATGCATGTTTCTAGTGTGTGTGTGGGAGTGTAACACCTGGCGCGGGATGTCGCATCCCCTCGCACCGAGACCCGACCCACATATGAAATGGACAATCCATACACAAGCTCGATCCCGAAGAACGAGGACATACACACACTCTAAGCTAGGCAGGCTAACCCTTGAACCAAGCAAACAAACAATGGAACAAGAACAAAACCAAGAACGCGGAAGCATAACCTTTAAATACATTCATGCACAAATGAGCCACGTGCTCTACAAAATCATACTATTCACATAACACGGCCTCCACAGCCTCAAGTGAAGAAATTAAAGCCCACTGGCGTACAATTCATAAATACAAGAGTAGATAATAAATATGCTAATGTTCAAGGAAGAGCTAAAAGCGAATGCAAGACCTAGTGACTCGAATTCCCGCCTAGCTCCCCCTAACTTGCACAAAACCTGAAAAACAACCGGGTTCACTCTAAAAGAGACTGGTGGGTGCTTTTTACAATATACATATAAAGTGGTAAATAGACATTCACATGCATAATATAATCCCAAGTGAGGTTTTATAAACAATTTCCTAAGTGGGCAAAGAAATCAACATGCGGGATTATATCTTTCATTTCATTAGGGTCATTATAAGCCTGGCGAGGGGGCATGCATAATTCTCCTTCCGCCACCTCGTGTAATTCATTAACATTCCTTTATTCATTACATCCATTCATTTATTCTTGCGTTCATTCAATCAATCTTTCATGCACAATCATACAATTCACTACGTTTGGGCAATCCGTATACCGGCCTTCTCGTACGTTCCTCCTTCTCTGGTTGGTGGGCGGGTTTGCTAGGCCCGGCCACCCATGCATTGACCTAGACTGGTACATGAATCCCCTAAAGGCACTCAGCGGCTATCCCTCGCTATCTCCAATGAGTTCAAGTTGAGCCATTCATTGGTGGGACTAAGGTGAGGGATCCCTGTCGGCCTTTACCTCCCCGGTTAGCCACTCACACTAAGCCCCTGGGCCCCGTTCTGTGCATTCGGTCCATTCTCGCCAAAATAAGGTAGGATTCAAGAAATAAGGCTTTACGCTTGCAAGCATTTACTCGATGAAAACGACACTAAATACATATACATATAGTTTTGGCTCAAAACATTTCACATAGGGGTTGTATTAGGTCATTAGCTAGTAGTAGAGAAACCCAACTTAGCCAAAAAGAGAGTGAGAAAAGTCTCAAGGCGCGGCCTCGTCTCCAACCAAACCCGGATCTGTGCAAAATAAGTGAAGTGAGACATATGAGACCACATTAAGATGCTCGGCTAAGAAATGCATATGTCATGATGTGCATAAGGAGATATTCAATGAAAGAAAGAAGTTCATGTGCACAATAAATGCATACAAGGTCACATATTCAATCATTTCCATCATTCATTCGGTCATTCGATTCATATATTGCACATTTAGAGCCTCAAACCTTCCACTCATGCATTCCCCTACTCAAACTCTTCTCAAACATATAGACTAGAATGTCTCAAACCAAAATCTAGCCAAGAAAATCATACATAGCTCAAGAATTGGCACCATCTCAATCATATATGCATATAAGGGCAAGAATGAGCATAGAAGTGCAATTACACCTAATCACCCAAAAACCTAGAAAGAGCATTAATGGCAAAATCCTCTCTAGGAAACTACCAAGCAATTAATACCTCTAGAATCATATAAAAGCATTCAAGGAATAAGGAATATGCAAGAAAATCCATCAACACTCATGCTAGAACAAGAAATCACATTAGGGGTCTAAACCCTTACTATTCACTCCAATTCCCAATCATGCAATCCCATGGTTTATGCTTGCTATAAATATCATGAAAGATGTACATGGATGCAAGGAATTGATTCATGAAGTCACCTTGAAAATTGATGCAAGAAATAAAGGTTTCTTGATCTTGAATGCAACAACAATGGAGGTTTTGGGAGGGGGAACCTTTTCTTCCTTCTTTCTTCTTTCTTGGATGAGAATTGTTTAAGTGTGGGAGAGTGTGAGGGGTGTGGGTGCCGGTGGGCTGAAGAGGGGGAAGAGAGAGGAGTGTGCAAGTGGGCTAGGGCTCATAGGTAGGTGTGTCTCTAGGCACGAAGGTTAGGTAAGCATACGTTTGGGGCTTAATTTTGGTCATTTAAGGGCGTAATTAGCTCGTTTCGGTGGTATGAATGCCACATAAGTTTCAAATAATTTCCAATACTTATGCCATAAATTAAAATACGCACATTGGTCATATAATCAAGTTCCAAGTTCAAAACACGATTAAAGGACACGCGATCAAATTGCTCATACGCACGTATTTCATTCGATCAAATAATTCAATTAATGCATATTGTCACATAAATCATTTAGTTCACATTGTCACTTATTTCAAGTAATATCAAGTAATTCACGTAATTACATAATTAAAGGAATTTAAATTGCACAAATAATACCGCACACGGCGTACCTGTACGTTCGAACGATCGGGGCGTCACAACATCTCCCCCTTAAAGAGAATCCGTCCTCGGATTCACTGCTCATCCGAAAACAACTCTGGGTAGAAGTTCCTCATCTTATCCTCCGTCTCCCACGTCATTTCTTCTGTATTATCACTTTTCCAAAGGACTTTGACAAAGTGGGATTCACCGATTTCTCAACTCTTGGAATTTTCGATCCAATATCCTTATCGGCTTCTGAACGAAGGTGAGGTTCGGTTCCAACTCAATTTCCTCCACTCTTTCAGCCGGTAAAACCTCGGATTCATCCCGACAGTACTTTCTAAGCTGTGAGACATGAAAAACGTTATGAACTCCGGTCATACTCGGCGGTAGATCCAAGCGGTAAGCTGTTTCCCCGATTCTCTCCAAAATCTCAAACGGACCTAGATACCTCGGGTTCAATTTCCCTCCTTTACCGATCCTTGTGAACCCTTTCCGGGGAGATGCTTTTAAAAACACTCTATCGCCGACCTCAAACTGTATATCCTTTCTCCGACGATTGGCATAGGTTTTCTGGCGGTCCTGAGCAGCTTTCATCATTTGCTGAATAATCTGAGTCTTGTCTATCGCCTTCTAAACGGCTTTAGAGGGCTTATCCTCATCCTCGCCTCTCTTAACACCCTCTTTTTTCGTCCAATTCCACTCTTCCACATTAAAAAACAGAGGGGAGCGGCATTTTCTTCCATAAAGAGCCTCGAATGATGCCATCTTGATCGACTCCTGATAATTGTTATTGTAAGCAACCTCGATCAGAGACAACTGCTCGTGCTACGAAGTAGAGAAATCCAAAGCACAGGCTCTTAGCATATCTTCGAGGTATTTAATCAACCTCTCAGACTATCCGTTCGTCTATGGATGAAAAGTCGTACTAAACTGTAGTCTTATGCCCAAAGCTGTCTGAAGCTCTCGCCAGATACTTGAAGTAAATCTAGAATCCCTGTCGGATACAATACTGAATGGCACTCCATAAAGTCTAACGATCTCGTTACAATAAAGCTTGGCCAATTTCTCAACCTTATTCGTCATCCTGATGGCCAGAAAATGAGCTGATTTCGTCAACCTGTCCACTATCACCCAGATTTCGTCATATCCACCCTTAACTCGTGGTTAACCCGAAAGGAAATCTATAATCACCTGCTGTCACTTAGCTTCGAGTATCGGTAATGGTTGCAATAGCCCGGATGGCTTCTGATGTTGTGCCTTAACCAACTGACAAGTCAGACACTTCTGCACATAGTTGATCACATCCCGCTTAAGTCCGTTCCACCAAAAGTATTTTTTTAGGTCCTTAAACATCTTATTCCCGCCGGGATGGATCGAATAAGCTGATTTTTATGCTTCATCCAAGATCACCCATTTCAAACTCTCGGGCACCACTAACCTGTTCTTGAACCTGAGTAATCCCATCTCATCGAATCCGAACGGTCCTTCCGGATCATCACTAGCCTTCCTGACCAATTTCCGTACCTCGGAATCTTGTCTCTGCCCTTCAAATATTTGATGTCTCAAATTCGGTTGAATGGAAATCGTAGAGACTCAAGCCTTAATTCCAACCAGGACTGAGTATCTGCAATTTTGAAGGCTAGAAAAACACAACATAGATCATAAATTGTCATAGTTACGAACTTATAGATAAGGATTTAACAGTTAGGCGACATAAAATTCTTGATTATATATTTACCCTTTGAGAAGTGATTTGTGTTCGAGATTCCTTCCACATATACCAAGCTTCCATTTGTTCATTTAATTCTGCATTAGCCAAGTCAATAGGAATATTCATTTGTCTGAAGGTAGAATATCTACCTGCAAAAACAAAGTAAATTTATCACTATTACTTTAGATGACTTTAAAATAGGCAAGTAACTAATGTTTTAATATAAAAGTAAATAATTTCTTAAATAATGTAGCCAAAATAGAAAAAGAATACATATATAGATGTTTTTGGATATGTACATTTTGTCACATGAGGGAGGTTGTATGATTCACTTTTCGGATGTTAGTAAAACATCCCGATACACTACATTTCTAGTGTACACGCTCGATCGTCGCTCTTGTTTCCCATCCCTTACCAAAATTTTGGTTGTTTGCCGAGAAACTCCTCTAGATAGTGCAACAT
>JBBMKE010409197.1:0-11759 GCA_037834125.1 Lippia alba | reverse complement strand
TCATAGCTAAGGTATCAAGGCATGTTTAGGCAATAAAAAGAGCACAAAAACCGCACGTATTCAAGTACCAAAATCGTGCCAAAGATCAAAAACGTGAATGGAAGGAAAAGAGTGATCAATTCTTCAACAAGTTCATTAATGGCAAGTCCATGGATATACAACTACCACATGTATGCTTCCATACAATCATTAATACATGCATTAGGATTAAAACCCACTAATAAAATGCAAGAAAGTCACAAGAAATCATGCTAGTTCACAAAAATGGCTTCAAACCCTTATATGGACAAACTCATGCATCTCATGGTCATAATATGCAATCTATGGCTTAAATGAAAGAGGAAAGAATGCCATGAAAGAATCTATACTTACCTAGCAATGAAATGGAAGGATCAAAGAGATGCCAAATGTAGAAGATGATGAATAGTGGGAAATCTTGGGGTTAGAAGGAGGGGCTCGGTTGCTGCTTCTTTTTCTCTAATTTTGGAGATTAATTATGGAATGAAAAGTGTTGTGGCTGATGGGTGTATGTGTAAGGTGAATGTGGGCCCTTGAATCACTTAATTTGGACTTGAAATGAGTAAGTTATGGCATTTTTATTGTGAGGGGGTCAATATAGCCGAAATAGAGGGGTTCAAGGGTGCTTCGGGCTAGTTCCGAATGGTTAAACGGGTTCGGGAAGATGCAATGAACACATATATTCAATCATAACACGTATATGCATATCATATTCAAAAATCACAAAAACCAGAAAAACACGAGACACGGAATCGGCACGCGATCACAATATTCATGCGCATATAGTTCAATCATTCAAATAATTCATATAAGTCACAATTTCATATAGGTCATATGAATCACGTTGGCAATTGTTTCAAGCAATATCAAGTAAATCCTATAATTACGTAATTAAGGAATTTAAAACTCGCAATTAATAACACCATAAATAAAACCTAAGCCACCGAAAGATCGGGGCTTCACAATGCCCAACAAGTATTTGGCAGAAGGAACGACTTCATCATAGAACTCTCCTCGTACCGGTAGTCCACAAAGTCCACGTATGTCCCACAGAGAAATTGAAAGCTCCACGACGGTGGTGTGCAAACTGTTGGTTGAAGGGCACCACAACTCTAGGAAGGTATGGAAGATGTTTCTGTTGCAGACGTATGTGAAAAGGGAGGCTTGAACGACATATGAATTTTGGCTCGATCAAGGATGTTCCCATAATTGCTCAGAATGTCCTCGGTCCATT
This sequence comes from Lippia alba, assembly GCA_037834125.1. Taxonomy (NCBI): domain Eukaryota; kingdom Viridiplantae; phylum Streptophyta; class Magnoliopsida; order Lamiales; family Verbenaceae; genus Lippia; species Lippia alba. Next base: position 10,507 of record JBBMKE010409197.1, on the reverse strand, counting down.
CCCAATAGCCGACTTGGAAAGAAACTTCGTCGAGTCTGGATGGTGGCATTCTCCATAAGTGGTTGATATGGTTGAGGTGATAGCTCGGAAGCTTGAATCCTGTCTGGTGGCCATGATGACAGAAGGACTCGGGATCCGGAAGTGGCATCGGAGTATGGATTGGTGGCTTCTATGGCTACTTTAACGGTCCATTCTGAAAGATGCGGGGCTCTGTCGGAAAAACGCATCTTGGAATGGTGAAAGCTTTTGGCCCGTTCAAAGACGGTAGGGCGATGCTCTTGACCTTCGAAGCATCCTTACGTCCTTTGATGATAATGTGTGGGAACGACTCACGACAATCTTCAATGTCCATGGATGTTCTACCTAAACAGCGTCCAAATAATCAAGTCACTTGGAAAAGTCAAACAAAGGAGAGACATATAAATAAATTTATTTATTTAAAGTTGAACAAATAAATGTTGATTAAATTGAGTTGAGGAGAAGCCGTATTTTAAGATAATCTATGGTGTTTTATCCGAAGTTCTTATTATCCAAAATCAAGTTATCCCCTTAAAAAAATAAAATAGTAAAGTTCATTAGGGGTAATAAATGTTTTATTTAACGAAAAATTGCTCAAAACTCTCACTTGGGAGTGAAGCCCATTTATTTAATGAGTCTTTGACCAAATAATTAAAAGGGAAACTTTTGTTCCTATTATTCTCAGTTTGGCTGAGTGTCAAAAAAAGAAATCGAAATATTCTTCTTTCAATCAACACCTACAATACCAAATTTCAAGTGAACAATCTTATTCAGTTGGGATTGAAGATTTCTCCACCCAGCTTTCAGACCTGCAGAAACACATGAATCCTGGTCAAGACAAAAAAAAGAGAGAAGAGTGAAGCAAATTAAGAGAAAAGAACGTTTAATTTGCCGAAGCAGGGTCGTTGTAATGCCGCACCCAACGGTATATCAAAAGCAGCTCTCGGACAATAACAACTCCTGGAACAACTTCAATTCAAGAATCATTTCGCACCTGCAGAGGCAAGGAAGTACCATTCAGTCGAAATAAGAGAAGAAGCAAAGAGGCGGAAGGAAAGAAATTAGGAAGAAAAAAAAAGGATTGTTCGTCCTCACCCAGCTGCAACGAGACGATGCGCAAATGACACCTGCTGAGAAGAAGGCAAGAAAGCAAAGGGGCTGATCGGCGGTACTCAGTTTATCCTTTCACCTAAAGCCATTGGCAGCCAAATAAAATGCTGTACTATAGAAAATGAGTATGGAATGAGGAAGAAAGATCCTACTCCAGCTTTTTATAAGAATGAGAACGAGATTTGTGGGGAATAGGAAGTGAGAAAATTGAGGAAATCAATATCCGTAAATTGCACAAATTGGGAGAGGAAAGAAGATTTTCTTTCTTTACTGCTGTCAATACTCAGAAACTGCTTGAAAAAAAATAATAATAATAATAATTGAAGATAAGAAAAAAATAAATTTCCTCAGAAAATTGATTCTCTAAACCTTGGCTGATATTGTCCTCGTAATTGTCGCGATTGAGGAGGAAAAAAGGAAGGTTGATTTCTCTATCCGGTCGGCGAACTAATTCAGCCGGAAAGTTTTCTGCCGAAAAGCTTAACTTTCCGTGTCCCGACAAGGAAGGCGTTGACCCATTGCAAAGCGGATAAAATTATACAAATGAGCGCTTGACAAATTTCTTTTGCCGCCCCAAAAAGAATTTAAAAAAACAAAGAGAAAAGAAATGGAGAAAAAAGGAAACAACAGCTTGCTCCGGCGCGACTGCGTGAAGATTGTTCCAACTGGAAAGATGATTGCCTCCAAAGATTGGGCCTCCATGTGGCCCAGACATCATTAAAAAAAAAAAACAGAAAAATGAAGATAACAAATGTTGGACCATTATGTTACGTTGGGCCAACAATTGAAATGATATGGAGCTAATCCGTTTTGGGCCAAATCATTTGGGTCAACATTGTGGATAATAAAACAAAAAAAAGAAGGAAATTGTAGCCCTCGAATCATCAATTAGGTCCAGTGGTCCACGAAAATAAATTGGAGGTTTTGGACGAAGCATTAATTGGGTTGCTTTGATTTGGGCGAAAAGAATGTGCCAACAAAGTAAGAAGAAAGTGAAGTTAGGGCTGTCAATGGATAGGATTTTAATCCGAATCCGACCCGAATTTTAGCAAATTCGTCCGATAAAAATAGTTGATGGATTATATCCGATTATAAATATTCGTTATCAGAAATAAATGGAGCGAATATGAAATTAACGAATCCGATCCGTTAAGAATCTGAATCCGATTATATATATAATATTTAATTAAAATAAATTATTATTAGTACATAATATTAAGTAAAATGATTCAATTAAAATTTTCACATAATTATCACTTTAAACAATAATAATATTTAAATTATTTACTCTAAAAGTATATATTTTCCTTTATTAACAAGTTTAAATTAACTTATTTTAAATAAATATAAATAAAACTATCAAATAATCCATTAAATAATAATTATTTATTAACATTATGTAATTATATTTATTTTTATATTAAATTTGTAATTAAAAAATTAAATTTTATTGTTATTCGGGTCGGATCTTTAATCAGATCTAGTCTGATCTGATTATGCATGGATTCAAAATAAATGAATCAGAATCCTAGTGATGGACCCAAAATACGTTCGCCTCTCTGCTGTCCACGTGTTATGATCGTGGAAGACTCCCTTCACGGCCCAGTGATACCTCAGCAGAATGCTCGAACAGTTGAGGCTCGCAGTCCATACCCAACCTCAGCCATCGCAGCTGATCCTCCCTGGGAAACTACCACAAGTTGAACCTCACCCTCGAGTGAGTCAACCCTCGAGCCTCTAACGCTCGTAGGTTCAATTCTCCACCTCCTTTACAAGGAATCCATCTCCGAGCGTCCTTACGCTCGCACTCCGGAAGACGAGCGTCTCACCGTTTGAGGGAATAATCTCATAACTGCCGTAGACACAACAGTTGTGCATAACTGCCTAAAAGGTGATAGTGACCATGCGAGTCGCTCTCAGGCACTCGCGCCCCGCCACGTGTCTAGGGCAACTCTATTACGGGACCACATGGATATATTACCAAACACCCCTCAGCCTTAACCTATAAATAGAGGAACTTATACATACTTTCCTCAAGCAATCACACCATACCACACTGCTTTCTTCTTCCACAAGAAACGCATACATTGAACTGGAAAAACCCCATTGCTGCACTTTTCAAGCTATCACAGCTTCATCTTCTCCATTCTAAAGGTGTTACCCTAGCTGGTGGAATCTATGCTCTCCGGGAATCCAGTTCCTAAGGCTCAACGCCTATGATGGTCTTCCCTTCACACAAATATTTAATGTTTGGTGTTTGACCTCCCTTAACCGATTCCGACACCATCACCTAGGATTTGGATTAGGATGCGATTGTCAGATCCTTTTGTCCGATTCGGATTTAGAATGCTCTGATCAGGCCCGAATCCGACCCCATGATAGCCCTAAGTTAAGTGATGTGCTACGAAATTACCATGACTCTCAAATCACAAAACGGGCCCAAAGCTAAAAAATGCAAAGAAACGGTGGAATATTTCAAGCCCAGCACCAAAAATTTGAAAATAAAATTATTAATTAATGGTCTAAATAAATCGACTATTAATTATTAATTTTTATCAAAAGTCCATGTTAAATTTGGGCTTAAATATTTAATTTAGAATAAGAATTATGAGCTTATATTCTTATTCTTGAATTAATTAAATGGATTAAGAAATGATGCATTAAAATAAAATAAAGCCCACTTCTTTATTATGTAGTCTTTAAATTCAGGTCCAAGCCCACGAAGCCCAAGACAAGAATCGAAGGCCTATAAATAGAAGCCCCAAGGTTACAAGTTCACATAACAAGACATCAAGTCACAAATCACAACACAAGAACAAAATCATTCAAGCTCTCAAATATTTGAGCCATTGCCACTTGCAATCCCGAAGTGTTGTCCGTACAACGAGCCAACACTTCCAACCAAGTTTTGCATTTGATTCGTGATCAAGCATCAAGCCCTCGAATCAACCCGTAGAGAAGAATCAGAGGACATTTAGAGATTGTAACACTTTTTATAATTAAATCAATAAAATCTTTATTCTCCCTATTTTCTTGTATTTTGCATTCATTTATTGCAGATTCAACGAAAATTTGTGTAAACAATTGTTTTGACTATATTTCTTTTCTTGGTTTGTTTAATTTAATTTAAGTCCATATAATCCTGATTTCCATTTAGTTAAATTTTCTATAATTTTAGAAGACAACAATATTTTATAATATTTAAAATGAAGTATAGTCTTTTTTTTTTCTTTTCATTTAGATGTATGTTAAATTTTATTGCGACAATGTAGATGATATTTTATATTTATTTTAACCTTTTCATTAGATATTTCCATGGTTATTTTTCATATAATTGTAACGCTGATCTAATCATTAAAAGTTCGGGGAATTCTAAAAAAATCCCCAATTGTGGATTCAAATTTTTATTTCTCTCCATTTTTAAAATTATTCATCTTCACTCTCCAAGTGAGAATTATAATTTTCGTTTACTCTCCATTTTGTATAGCACATACAACATATTGCAATTTAAGTACGCAATATTGCAATCTGAGTACGCGTGTAATGCCCCGGTTTTTCAACTGTACAAGTATGACGTATGTGATTACTAATTGCGCATTTTAAATTCATTTAATCACGTATTTATTTGATTTATTATGAATTATTTAAAAATTCTTTTATTTGTGACTTATTTGAATATTTGAAATTCATGAATATTTGAAAACTATTTGAATATGTAAATATGAGAATTGAAGGTATATTTGAATGTTATGCTCTTAAGTGTTATGATCGTGTGCCGTTTTTATATGATTTGAATTCGGAATTTTGAGAAAATTTGATATGTTGTGGATATGCGTGTTATGAATGTGTGCATGTGCTCGTATTTTATTTTCGGATTTGTTTGGCATGCATACGAATTTTATTTTGGTAACGTGATCAAAAAGGAAGCTAACGAGCAATTAGCACATCTTTTGGTCCGACTTGTATATCTTGAGCTCGGGAATTCGAATTTGAATTTCGTCACCTCCATTAAACTTGAATCGACGATTCGAACTCAATGGGACAATCCCCATACATTTCTAACATCGTTTGGACCCTTGAAATTTATCCGGAACTCACTTCACACTCTCTGCTCGGCTAAAATGACTTAACCACACTAAAATGCCCCTAACTAGAGTTATACCAAACCAAATGAGGTGTGGTTTGATCCCTTGTGTCCCTAACTCAATAATTAACCACCCAAGACCAAATTAAACCCATTTTACACTCCTCATTTAGCTAAATATCAGCAAAAACCGAGACCCCCTTTGGAGACAAGAGAAGTCACTATTTATCTTCTTCCTTGAGAGCTCATTCACTTCCATCTCTTCCTCAAATTGAAAGGTAAGTTTGGATTCTTGTTTGGAATCTTCCCCCTCATCTTTTAAGTATCTATATGCAAGTTATGGTGATGGTTTGCTTGTGGTATGGAGAATTGATGAATAGTAAGGGTTTGAAGCACTTTTGTTGATCTAGCATGCTTCCTTGTGGTTTTCTTGAATTTGATTGATAATAATTGATCCTTAAACATGTATATATATTTGTTTGGAACCATTTAAGTTGGTAGTTGAGGTATTGAAGACTTACCATTAATGAAGTTGAAGGAAATTGTTGGTGAAATGATCACATATGCGTATCAGTTGCATTAGCTCTTGTTTTGGCTTGACTTAGGGCATGGAATCCTTGCATTTTTGTAGTATAATCTTGCCTATATGTGCGGTATATGTTTTTGGTATGTTTTGAGGTGAAATGCAGGGCTGAACAGGGGAAAAATCTGGCCAGAACCAGTCCCGGTAAGGGTTAGCGGCCATTACCCAGTTTCTGCACAAAACTGGGTAACGCCTATTACCTAGTACAGGAGCTTTGCCCTAGATAAAAACCTCCAAATGACCTGAAATTTTGACACAACATACCTTTTTGGGTCTAGAACAACCTCCATTTGGGTTTAACTCAAAATTCGTCGTGGTTTGTGAGATATGACCTTCTCAAAATTGTGTCACCACTTTACCGGAATTTTGCACTTATCCAACTTCACACCTACGCCATTTTTAAACTGCTTTGAAAAACAATTCAAGCCATATACCATTGGAAAGAATCATTTCTCTAGTTTTATCTCCAAGAAACAAAACCTAATTTGGACTTCTGAATCTTCAGATATCTTTGTTTTACGGCGGCTTGCGCATTGTGGAAAACTGTCAGATTTTGCAAGATCACGTTCGGAGCTTCTTCTTGCACTTCTTTTCCATTTTTCTTGTAATTTCCCACCCCGATTATGATCCTAACTGTTATATGATGTGTTATGCTCTTTTGTGAAATTTCTGGATTCGTTTGATGTGTTATGTGCGAGATATGAGTCTACATGCCTTCATTGTTCCTTTATGTGCATGAACTCTTTGACACTTGAATTGTGAACTTTAATCGCTTACTTTACCTTTCTTATATGATTCATATGAATTGTATACATGTTAAAATATGTGCTATGACCATTGTTTGGAAATAATGGATCGTTTTGATATGATTTATGAAAGGTACAAACTTGAATGGATATGAACGCTTCAAGAATGAACGAAATGATTAATATGTGCCTTAATGCATTTCCATGACATGTTATAACCTCTTATGCACTTCATACCATGTCAATGCATTGTCGTGCGTCATATGTGGTTCATTTGGAGTCTTGAGTCTCACCAATGCACCATGTTGTCTTTTATACAGTTTTCTCCAGGGTGGAGACGTGTCGGGTTCATAGGCTATCTTTGAGTCTTTCCTTCTTTTAGTATTGTTGGTAAGGTGTAACAGGTGGGTTTCTCTACTACTAGTTATCTTGACCCGATATATTTCCAACTTGAAAGGTTATATATATATATATATATATAAGTTTCTTCTTCGAGTAAATCATTGCCAACGTAAAACCCTTTTCTTTTATGAAAGTCACTACCTAATGTTTTGGCGGGAAATGATTGAATGATTGAATGAATGAACGGGCCCAGGGACTTAGTATATGTGGCTATTCGGGGAGGCATCGGGCCACGGTGATCCCGTACCTTAGTCCCACATGGATTACGACGATACCGGCCTCCGCTAGGAGTTTTAGCGGGGAATGGGAGTTGAGTGCCAATTGAGGGATTCCATGTAACCCCATTGGTCAATGATTAGGATAAACTTCCTCCTGGATGGGTCCCCACGGGGCACCGGTTACACCATCGGGAGGAACAAAACCTGTAAAGTGGCATGGATTCGCCCATGGTCCACCAAGACAATATCTTCAACTGCGCAAGGCAGACACATTTCTAAATGAAGGGTGAATGTGGTAATTGATTGAATGTGCACATAAGATGGATTGTATGATAACGAACGATTGAATGAATGATTAATGGATACACAAAGGAGATGGATGGAGATTGTGCACGCCCACCCGCTGGGCTATTGATAACCTTATTAAATGAATTATGATCATTATATTCCCAAACATTGATTTCTTAGTTTTGCCCACTTGGGAAATATTCTTCAATCCTCGTATGGGATTATAGCATTCATGTATGTGATTTAAATTCTGTCACATATTATATTATGCCCCTTTTCATACCCACCAGTCTCCTATAGACTGAACCCGGATTTGTTTCAGTTGTGTTGTGCAGGTGTCCTTTTGGAGAGTGCTAGGCGGAGAGTCAAGTTTTTGGGTTTTGTATTAGAGTCTAGCATTACTTGTACACACACTCATAATTATCATTGTCATATTTATGCTTTTGAACGCCCGTGGTGATTATGAATTGTTAATGAATTATTGAGGCTGTGAAGGTCATTGCTATTCGGATTGTATGACACTCATCATTCGAGCCCGTGGCTCGCTTTGTATATACTCGTTTTAGCTTCCGCATTGTTGTTGCATTGCTCTGATTTCTTTTAGAGTTTTGGATTGTTTGGTTAAGGGTTAGTCCTGCCTAGCCTAGCGAGTGGGTTTTGTCCCCGTTCACCTTGATTTGGCTCGTGTATGGACTTCCATTTCATATGCGGGTCGGGTCGGGTCTTGTTGCAACGCGATTCTTGAGCTTTGATACTATGTATACAAACTCAGGAATCACGTACTTAAATCGCAATATCACGTACTTAAATCGCAATATGCTATATGTTCTGTACAAAATGGAAAGTAAACGAAAATTATGATTCTCATCTGGAGAGTGCAGAGGAATCATTTTGAAAATAGGGAGCAAATGAAAACTTTTTCTAAATCATGGGGAGTTTTAAAAAAAAAGGTCTCTTAAATTTTTCTTATATTAATTTCAATGATTTTAGAAAAAAAAAATTTTGTTTTTGTGAAGTTGTTAAACCGTTTCACATGCATACATACTATTTTTACTTCTTTGTTTCCAAAGCGTAAGTATCTCTTATGCACCGACACTTCTAAAAATATTATTTTGCCGTGTCGTGTCGTGTCGTGTCAGACACCGTGTCCGACACTTCTCACGCAAGAAATTATCAAAAAAATCCGTGTCGCCGTATCCGTGTCGTGTCCGTGTCGCCGTGTCCGTATCCGTGCAACATAGGTAAGTATTAATTTTCAATTTTATTACATTTTTTCTTGACTGCTTATTTTCAGAATCTTTTTTTATGTTATATATTTTAACTATTTTTGCTAGTTTTATTTTTAGGTTTATCTTTTTTTTCACCTCAATCTTTGGGGTGCTTTGCACTTTACTACTTAACTTTTGAAATTTTACACTTTAGTACCCAATTTATAATTTTGTTGCACTTAAATGCCCAATTTCAAATTCAACCAATAAATGCGAAACACGTATTATTTTCTTAATGGTCGACTCTAAAATTTGGCATTTAAGTGTAACAAAATTTAAAAGTTGGATACTAAAATATAAAATTTTAAAAGTTGGGTACTAAAGTGCAAAACATCCCAAAGATTGGGATGCTAAAAAAGATTAACCCCTTTTTTCATTTTCTATTATTGCCTTTAATAGTCTTCTTTCATATTATTGTTTACTTATGTAGAAAAGGTTAAATGAACTCCTTAAAGTCATAAAAAATGATTTACTTTGAAGGGATTAAGGCCTATAAGATAAACAAGGCTTTGTTGTTAAGTTTGAAAAGAATGGAGTATATTGCAACTTCCAAAAATTATTGTTAAATAATCAACTTATAAACAATCAAAATAAACAAGTTTATTATTATTATTATTATTATTATTATTATTATTATTATTATTTTCTGTTAAGCGATTTTATTAAATTTATCATTTTCATAACCTAAATTTAATAGAATACGAACAATCAAAGTCAAATACTATCATAAATTTCGTGTTATGTACGGAATAAATGGAAAAAAAAGAAATTAAAAAAGTTCAAAATACCATAAAATTTTATATTAACTTACTTTGCATGTATGTTATACTTTGGGTACATAATGTTAGTGATGATTACATGGATAGCTTTTTTGTCAGTGTACTATTATATAAGATTAGCAAACTTGCTAACAACTACTTATGGATTATAATTATTATTTTAGTGCATGACGGTTATCGAAATTAAATATCTATAATTTTTCTTTTCATTGACTGTCCTACATTTTATGGAATTTACACTAGTTATCATATATACACTAAAACATTATTTTTTATTTTGGTGTCTCTCTCATAATCTATATAAAAGTTCTCATATATATATATGTACTGCCAAAATCATCAAGTAGCTTACTAGCTTGTGGCCTTGTACTGTTGAACATAATAATGAACCAGTGACGCCATGATGATGATTAATTATTCCTAACTCGTGCAAGGTTAAAATCAAACTAAAAAAAAGAGAAATTAAAAGGAACTCGTGCAAAGTTTCTTACCTTGAATTATTTTTTTTAACAATTTCTTTTATACCCTATTTATTTGTGAATCAAATTAATCGTCACCTTTAAACCAGAATTCATGATCATTAATGTACATTTAAACTTAAATGGTTCAAAATTTTCGATTTCAAATTTATATTTCATCTCATTTTCACTTAAATACACGCTTCAAGTGTATTACTAGACATTTGAGATTAGAAAAAATAATTTTTAAATCTTTTTTCTTTTTGTCTTAACTATTTATTAAAACACTTAACTCGTATATGTAGATGAACTTGAAACGAAAGATTTCAAATTTTTTTTATAAATTATCCCTGATAAAATTCGAACTATAAATACAAATCATCTCTGTCATAAATATTCATGTCGTTAAACACCTCTAAAAACGACCTAAAACAATATTTAAGAAAAAACATAGCATGTGGCAAGTAAGAAACTACGTTTTGTTAAAAATAAGGTGTGGATGGATTAGCCGTAATAATATTATATTAATAAAGTTCTTTCGTGTATATATATA
>JBBMKE010409187.1:0-11760 GCA_037834125.1 Lippia alba | reverse complement strand
TGACCAAAAGACCCCAAGAATAGAAAATTGCAAATAGGCCCCTGAACTCTAAAAGAGTTAAGATTAGGGCCCTGCAATGAACGAAGTGACAGAAAAAGGCGAGAAAGTAACATGAAAAAGTAAATTAAACAATTAAATCACACAAAGAAAATCAATACTTGGCGCCGGTTCAGTCGATCGAAGAACCGGGGTGTCACATGAACACTATCATGCCATAACATATCATTTTATAATTTCGTATACATGTTCTATCATTTCATATCATGCCACGAACACCTCACGAACATTGTCGTGGGTCTTAATTGGTTTCATATTGAGTCGTTTCTCATGAGTACACATTATTGTCTCTCTTGTACAGTTCTTCTCCAGGGCGGAGATTTCATGATTGAATAGGCACCCGTATTGCTCTTATTTTCGTTCTTGTCTCGTCGTCTTTCAGGTGAGGGTCTTTTCGGTTCTAGTTATGTATTAAACCCTACAACCGTATGCAAAAAAGATTTGACCTAAAACCCTATTATATTTATGTATCATTTTCAAGAAAGTCGTCGAGTAAATTCTTATCAAGTAAATTTCTTCAAGAAAATGTTTTCAAAGAATGAAATGATTAATGAATTATTGAACGTACTAATAATTTTAAATATTTTAGCGAGATAACGAACGTCACAATCATGATATTGGGCGTCGGGGAAATATGTGGATGAGTCCAGAAAGGTATCGAGCCGTCGGGTAGCTTATCTCATACATAGTACCATTTGAGAATACCTTCACGCGGCTTGGGTGACCGAAAGGTGGGGTATTCTTGAGCCGGTGGTTCTTACCATCGAAGGAGCGGGTAGGAGTCATGAGCCCCCGAGTCAAGACGGACCAACGTGGAGTTCGGGCCTTGCAAACCCGTTCACCAAAACCGGGGGAAGAAGGTTGGAAAATATTTTGCACATGAATGTCAATGAATGAACGTAACGAACGATTGTAACGAATAATGCTTGCATGATCACGTTTTCAATAATTATCACGTTTATCGTACACGGTCGGAGTTAGGTTGGAAAATTGTGCACGCTCACTCGCCGAGCCTAATAATCAAGCAATTATTGGAAGTATTTATAAATTGACTTAGTCGTAAAGTCCAAGCATTGATAGTTATTTTTATGCCCTTTTTGGGAGCTAACTTCAAATAAAACTTTGCTCGGGATTTATGAGTTGCATGTGCATATTTCTATATATATGTATACCTCCTGCTCACTCAGTCTTCTAGAGACTGGCCCTCTTTTTCCCACTTCTCAGTTTCTTTTGCAGGTTGGTTTTGCTAGGAGGGAGTCAAGTCTAGGTTTACTTTCGTGTCGCACATGTACACTTGAGTCACATTATTACATTGTTACTTTATTTGTATTATTGGTTTAAATAGGTCTATGTGTCATCGCATGATTTATGATTATTGTTATCGGCCGTGCTAATTCATGTATTTAATTTAGGTCAGTGGCCATTGCATGTAATTGTTTTAATTAGGGCTTGTAGCCCATCGTTATCTATGTTGAACCTGCGAGCTCTTGTTGTTTTTATTTGATGTCATTTGCTTCCGCATTGCACTCGTCTTGTTCTTGAATTTAATTGGTACAGGGTTAGATTCCGCCTAGCCAGTGATTTATTTTTAATTTGTCACCCGTTTGCTATGAGACCGACTCATGCTTGGAATACCCATTTCATGTGTGAGCTAGTCTTGTGGTGCGGGGGTTGTGGTGCCTTTCGTGCGGGGTGCTACACTTTTTTGTGGACAATTAAGGTTGCTGGTCGAACCAACTCAATTTGTGGATTGTCAGACATTAAAGTCATTCTTGTTTATTTTCTTCTTTGTTGGATTTTGTATTATATAAGTTTTACTGAAATCAAATCATTTTCCTAGCAACTTATCCATATACGTGAATATAATGCCATGTATTTTCGTTCCCTGTAAATGTAATAATGAATATAGACCAAAAAAAATAGCTATCTTTGATATTATTCTTTATTTTTTTGAAAAATAAAATTAAGAAACTATGATTATAAAGGAAATGTTAATAATTATTTATTTTCCTATGAAATAAAATATTGTAACAAATGTATTATTATAAATTAAATGAATGTCAGAGTATATTAAGTAAAAAATAAAAATAAAATTTTAAAAAATAAATTTCTGTAGATTATTACAGTTAGGGTAAACCTTTACCTGTATTTTTTAATTTTGTACTTAGTTATCTGTACATCATGTTTTTAAATTTTATGCATTTTTAAATCTCATACTTTGTTGATGCTTCCACTTTATCATCCATATCAGAATTATTCTTATTTAGATTTCCACATGGATCATGCATCATATGTTTCACCACCAAATCATACAGTCAAGGATGCTTCTCTTTATAGGCAACCCGGCGGAAACATAATAGTTAAATTGGTCAGGAATGTTGATCTTGTACTCAAATCTTAATATGATCGGTATGTTAACATGCGGCAAACCTCTTTTTTTGAAATTCAACGGCAAAAATGCATAAGCAACAACTTTTTTAGATATTTCTTTCTTCACTATTTGAACTTTAATTTGGTCTGAAAGATCCTTGAAGTTAAATTTGGCCGATGTTGAGCTTGTTGAACACTTTTTAGGTTTTTTTTTTTCTAATTAAATTTTTTTTTCAATTTGGATTACAAGTCATTATAATCGAAAGGTCCATTTTTTCACATTTTCTAACCAAAGTGATAGCATCAAGATACCTACGTAGCATATATCTTGGACATCCAATCAAAGATACAAGATAAATAATTCTTTGTCCAACTTGACTGCCTTTACTTTCTCCATTGATGACACTATCCACTATACCTCGATAAAACTCTAATTTCATCTGTGCCTGATTTTGTCTATAGTAGTTTAATCTTATATTTTCAAGTTTGATGTACATGTCCACCACATATTATTGAAGTAACCATCCCGCTAATAAAAGTATAGATTAATCTCTAATTTGTAACTCATAGCAATAATATTCACGACAAGATACTATTTCATTGTTTTCTCTATTAACACCTATAATAATAGATGATTTAAGATGAAAATAATTACTTTTTTATTGAAAAATAAAGAGTTCATTTAACATGCCTAATACAATATAATAAAAAAAGTTAAAAAATACCTTGCTACTCTTGATTACTGACGTTATTAATTAAAGAAAAATTTGTTGAAGTATTACATTGAAATGCGCCACCAATTTTGCGACCACTACACTTCGGGATCTTTTGGTGCCCGCCATTTTTTTTCCGTTCGGAAAAAAAATGGATATTGTAATAGATCATAACAGTCAAAGTAATGCTTGATTCTATGGTGTTGTCCATATCTCTCATGAATAACAATATCTCTTTCATAGGGTATATTTGGATTATTTCCTTCTATCCATATGACAGCCACTTCACAACTGCTTGGGAGTTATAATGATGTTGATTTAATCCTAAAATTTTTACATATGTGCAATGTCACTTTACCAATTGAAGAAAAATCATAATTCTTCGTAATAACATGGCATATGGATTTTTACTTCCATGATTTTCATCAATTTCTTCATTGTATCTTCATTAATATCTGCATTATCCAATATCCTCATTCTATTACGTAATTCATTGTTAACATCCCAAAATTATAACTAAAAGTGAGATGGTCAATTTTCATTGGGGATTAATCTTGGAAGATTGTGATAAACTTGTCTCAATGCCTTGAATGTGTAAACTCCTTGAGTAGAAGATGCAAGGTCCTTATCTATCTTAGCCCTCATGGAAGTAAAAGAGAAGAGACTATTGTAAACTCAACCATTTATTGGAAATTTTACTGCTTCAACTGATGGACTTGTAAATAAGTTAAGAAGATCAGGTGGAATGATAGTGTTTGCAAATTTGATACGTCCACTAGTGTAATAAAATATTGGAGGTTCATTTTGAAACTTTTGAGCATTACAATATCAGCAAGAAAGCATGCATGGGTAGGAGCTCATGCAACTTAGAAACATATAGGATCATATACGAACTTACCTATACACAGAATGTCCAATAGAAGATCACATCAATGGACAATAAAACTTTATCAAACATTTCAATTATTTTTATGAAAAATACTCATCTTCACATTTTTGGGAACATAGTAAAACTTTTAATATCCAAGGGTCTCTGCGAATCTACTTTTGGGATCCATTAAATTAAATCTCCACATTTTTTTCTTTTTTTGCCCCCTAGTTTCAGTCTTTGTTTCCTTGATTCATATTCAAAATAAAAATAGAAAAAATAAATTATAATGTATTAAAGCGTGTTAGTTAAAGATTGTTTGGACATTTTTTACCTTCATGAGAGTTTTTGTTTTCGCCTTTATTTGAGGTTGAATCGATGCTTTGCCAAAATAACATTATGTGATGTTAAGATTTATATAAATGAAAATATCTTCATATTATGAAATAAATATTAAAATTTAAAATAATAACTTCAACCTCAAAATATTACCTTTTAGTAGATGAAGAGGTTTTTCTAGGAATGGTGATTTTACCTTTTTAATACTGTTCCTAAGATCTTGTCTCAACGAATCTAAAATATCTCTTAAAACGTGCAACATATAAATATTATTAACTTCAAGTGAAGGTAAATTAATATAATGGTTAAAACTATAAATAGTCCCAATTATTTAAGAATTATTTCAAGAGATGAGGGAAAAATTATATAACAAAATATAGGGATAATAGTCCCCTATGACAAAATTATAAATTATCCCCTGAAATTTCAGAAATTACGAATCCCTCTTGTTTTTTTAAATTTAACATAATGTGTGATTTTACTATTTTACCATTCACATGCTAAAACTCAAGGGGGGTATATGTAAGAAAAATTCAAAGACAGTGGAGTTAATGCAATTACTGAAATTTTTGGGGGTTTGATACAAATACTTGAGTTATGCAACTATTTAATATACTTTTTTTAAGAAAAAAAATGCTACTTAATAATATTTTAATATTTTTATGAATAACTAATTTCATATTTAGAGTTTATGAATGTTAATTTTTAATTATTTCTTTTTAATATTGGATGTGCATGTTTATATTGTGATGCTATTCTTTGTGTGCAAGGTAAATACAATAGGGATCATTATATCAACACTTAAAATATTTTTTTTAATAACTCTAATAGATATTTATGTGAATATACTAGTGCATTAATTGATATTTTTGTGTTTTTTATAGTTTTCTATTCCAGAGGAAAAATTTGTTATTCTCAAATAAATAAGATTAAATAAACTTATGTAAAATATACATAAAACTATAATATAAAAATAAAGTATGAAATAAATATGCATGAAAAGATTTATGCTTATTGATAAATATTATATTGAATTAAAAAAATTAAATTTAAAAATATAAATTTAACTAATATTATGAATATATCATTATACTTTAGTATTATTACAATTTACCCCCTAAGGATATGATTGAAATTTTTAAAAATAATTTTGCTAACGTCAGTAAAATTTAAAACCGTTATTAACGGTTGGGGCAATTTATGAGAGTGAATGTAAACCTCAGGGGGTGTTCGTAAGTTCTCAAAAGAATACATATTTGCGACATATTTCACGGGGTTGTTTGCAATTATCCCTAAAAAATAAATTCAACAAACTATAATAACCAAAAATATCACAGTAATGGCCACAATTAACTACTTTACACGTAGTTAAAAGATTAATATATTTGTCTTGAATTATAAAAAATGAGAGATAAGCAAATAAATTATCTACATTTATGTTATTCTTCTTACTATGGCTTCAACGTCAAAATCATTAAATAAATAGTACATTGATAATCCGACAAAACATTTGCCCAAGGATAGTACGTTGGGTTTTATATCATCTTGTTAAAAAATTAGAAACTTTAGTATTTTTCAAAATTCAGAAAACCAATGCTAATTTATTTCTTGAAAAGATAAACTACATTTTGGGGAGAATTCATATTTGCGTCATAAGTACTGTAGCGTAGTATTTAATATGTCAACCCAAAACGATCACGATGTTAAAAGATTAAAATATATATATTCATATCTTAAAAATTCAAACTCCCAAGCATCTATACAAGGACAACATATGCCTCAATATTTATTACCTTTTATCAATATATATATGATGTAACTATACTTTCTTTAGCGTGATTTGTTTGTTTATTAATGGTGTAATTCCCGGTCATGCTCTGGGGGATATCCCGGGGCGATGGATGCTCGAAACAATAAGACTATGCTCAAAAAGAATATCTGATTAAGTTTAAGATTGATGTGACTTTGAGTGGAATATTGTTAAATCCTTGTATTTCCTTGAAATTTATGAAATTGTATTTATGCTAGTGGGGGAAACTTTGCTTGTTTACAATATTATTTGAGGATATGGTTGCAGCTTTATCAAAAAGATATTCTAATTAAAAAACTCAAATTTAGATTAGTCTTAATTGAACACACAACCCACCCAATTAAACTAATTTTGAAAAATCTACCTCAACAACAAACATACAAGATAATTAGCATAACCCACCAAATAAAAAGACAAATTCTACCGAAACCTTTTTATATTACCCCCAATAAGACGATTTGATGTAATTGATCTTGCCTATAAAGATCAAACAATTAAAAGAGGCTTTTAAAACTATAAGGAAACATATTCAATGTATCGGTAAAAATAGAAAAATCAACAAACAAAATATTCATATAAATACTTATAACTAAATTTATTTAAAAATTAAATTTTATATAACTTTATAAAACATAAAAAGAAAATAACAGTGGATTTCAAATAATACATCTCGGGCAAGTACAAGAGCCCGATGGAAGAACTATGACGTCTAAAAATAATTGCTTGAAAAGTTATAAGATTTTAAAATGAATATGCAAATCACAACCACTAAATATATTATCAATATCAGTTATTTGTAATAGCTTCCAAAGATATTTTTGGTGAGTTAGTAAAAGCACCACCTCATAAAATCAGAATGTTTTTGGTATTGAACAACAGATAATCATTCATATAACAAATCTACATAACTGGATATATGTTTGTAAGAAAAAAGTTGCTGAAAAATTGTAAGTAAACTGAATATTGCCATGGCCGGTTTTCTTTCGATCGCCCTTTTTAATACATTAAACACTTGAGAATGCAAACAACAAAAAAAGAGCTGAGGATCTAAATTGGGAACAAAATGACACATGCACCACTTGACAATGTAAACAAGAGGCAAATAGTATCCAAACTTTGCAACCCTAATTGGAAATCCCTGTAAGAGTGCCACTTCCGCTTGTAAACCAATGTATGGTATGAACACTTCATTGGTCGAAACTGATAAAGTTCTTCCTCTACGTTCGTCCGATCAAACATGTTTTCTTTGTAAAAGTTCAGATGTCCGCTGATCTTCCAAAAATATGCTTTTGCTACGTTTGAATTTTGGGGTATACAATAGATCATACTCACTCTTGATGTGAATATTTTTCCAGGCATCTTCAATTATGTGCCTTACCATAGCACCCTTGGGATGCCAAAAGACGAACATTCCACCAGCCTTGTCGTGCAGGTATTTATCTAAGGTACATTGATCAATCATCTAAGAGGAAAGAACTGGAACCTTACATTGATTCCAGCTATTCTAACTTGGTCGAATGGACGAAGAACATCGAAACTTTGATTTTTCATGATAGAAGTAAAAAGAGTAAAGAGAAAGAGATTTTTTTTTTTTTGCATCTGAGGACCTCACCAAGCGCCCAAACTAACTGTCCTCAGCATCCAGTTCCGAAGGGTAGTCATCCCCAACTATTTTCTCAACACAATCTTGTGCCCCAACTTTGCTAGAACATTCGAGAGCATGGTTCACCGGAACGGGCGTTCCACCTTGACGGGGGTGGAACGCCGGCAACTTGGAGCGGGGGTGGAACGCCGCGAAATCAGCCGGAACGGTGTTCCACCCCATTTTCGTGGTAAAACACGGACTGGAGCGGCACTTTAACGGCACAAAACGGGGATGGAACGGCGAGGGAGAGACGACATCGGTGGAAAACAAAAGGTGGCTGCTCTACTTTGTATTGCTGGAGTGAAGGAAATGAGAGAGAGAAACAGGTTTTCTTAATTAATTTGAGGAATTAATGGGCTAAAAAACTAATATAATTAATGGGCCATATTTTTCATTCATGGGGCATTTGGGCTACTTCTTTGATTTAACTCTTATTAAACGATTTGAAAGTTTGGCTAACAAATGAAAAAGTACACGAATACAATAATTATGTTCTTAATATTTTATATTTTTCCTTGGAAGAAAAAATTAGTATAAATCAAATGGAGATATTTTTTCAAAAGAAAAATGGGATATTTCATATTACTATGAATGAATAAGTGATTTAAAATCATTATATTGTAGAATTATTTTTAATATTGTTGTATTACTTCAACTCTATATTAAATGGATACATTATATTTATAATAATTGTATTTATTAGAAATTGCATAGATGTAAAATGATAAAATTGCAGAGATTAAGATAACCTATAATCTAATATAAGTAGTATATGAATAATCTATTTTAATATTTGTGGGGTTGTATGATAGTTAATGAATTTCTATGTACATTACTCAATTATATTTACGGTAAAAACGTTCTCCGTTCCACAATAAGCCGTGACCGTTCCACGACATGACGATGGAACTAGAGCGGTGCCCTCTGTTCCGTTCCCTGTTACCGCAACTACGAACCATGTTCGAGAGAGAGTTCTCTTCTCGTTTGACGTAATTAAATGTGCTTGTCCAAGGTTTACGTAGGAAAAGCCGGCAGTCCTTAACAATGCTACCCAAAGGGTGGTCCTCCACATCCGCTTTCAGGATCAGATCAACGACATTTTTCGAATTCAATTTCTATCTTCTCGAATCTAAGTTCTCAAGTTAAGTGCAGTCCTTCTCTGATTGCCAACATTCAGCAGCTAGGATACTTTTCACTCCTAGTTTAGTGGAGAAGCCCAGGATCCAATTCCCCGAATCATCCCGAACGACTCCACCTGCTGCCGCCATCTGAGTTCTCTCAATAAAGCTCCCATCGGTATTAAGCTTTACCCAGCCCGGCTGGCATAAGCTGCTTCCAAACAAAAACCTCTGTAGAGGAAGCTTTAGATTTCCGTACCTCCCGGGAGGTGAGCAGATCAGTATGAGCATATATTCACCGGTTTGTAGCGGCCACTGTATTCATAAGCATTCCTATGTTTCCAGAGGTTCCACAGCGTCGCAACAAAGACAGGATCCCAGCCTGCTTGAGGGACCAATTTGTTCACCAAGTCCAGTTTACCCGCTTGTCCTTCTTCAAACTCATCAGTTTATTTCATTTCGCGTCCGGCAAAATCATTTTCCAGATAATATTGGATATGGTGCAGTTCTCGAAAATATGCAAGATATCCTCCTTCGGAGCAAGGCATCTCTTGCATCTCGCATCATTACCCAGGAAGGGCGTTACACATAGTACTTTATGATTGCTTGCCATAGAAAGCACTTCAGCTTGGTAGGGAGTTTTCTCCCCCAAATCATTCTCCAAGAGCGGTCCGGGTTGGGGGTAGGTTGATATAAGGCTTCGTATCCTGTTTTACAGTTGTAAGCACCGGATGCGTATCCGCCCCAAATCTGGGTGTCTTTCGCTCCTCTGTCCCAAGTCAGCCGGACAGCCTTGATGGCTTCCACCACATTCGCAGGTAAGTTAGTAGCAAATAGGCCGAAGTTCCAATTACCATCTGCGTCTCTGATATCTTTCACCTTCAATTAAACTTCAACATTTAGCGTAAATTAAAGGAGAATATAAATAGTTGGAGTTTAAATATAATTAAGTAGAATTATTAAAATTTTAGATCTACATAAACTATAATTTAAACAGTTAAATGAAAAAGTAGGAAATAAGCAAAGGTAAATTTGCAGCCGAGCACAACAAACCAGGAGACCACGTATCTGTAATTCTGCATTGTGTTGTTAATAACCAATGAATTAACAAGCCAACATGGA
Organism: Lippia alba; assembly: GCA_037834125.1. NCBI lineage: Eukaryota > Viridiplantae > Streptophyta > Magnoliopsida > Lamiales > Verbenaceae > Lippia > Lippia alba. Next base: position 1,718 of record JBBMKE010409187.1, on the reverse strand, counting down.
AAGAAAATGAATAATCCAGCTCTCCAAGTTTTTTCATTCCAATTCCCGCTGGCCTCCTATTGCTGGCTGCAGCTTCTTAATCCAAGGCCTAATGGCTCGAGTTTGTGGCGATATGGTATACTGCTATTGTTTTTTTGGTGAACATATACTGCCATTGTAAATACACATATATAAATGAAAAGCAAGACTTTTGAGTTCTAAGCTTCATATATTAATGAATTTCATAAAAAGAAAATAAAAAAAGGTTAATTTACATTAAAGCCAACATTGAGTGTTAGGGAATTAAATAACAACATTTAGTGTACATTTAAAGGAGAATAGGAAGAGTGAGAGATTATGAATAGTTGGCCTTTAAACAAATAAAATTAATATAATTAACTAAAACTATTAATTTTATAAACCAATATAAATTATAATTTAAATAGTTAAATTAAATTGTATAAGGGCATTTTGGTCAATTCACAAACGCAAACCATCTTATCCACACTTTTATATAGATAGATAGATAGATAGATAGATAGATAGATAGATAGATAATTGATTATTCATAAATTTTGGGATTCGACAGTTTCTCATTTTATGGGATGAATGATGTCGTAAGTTGATCTGTTTCTTTCCTTGTTACCACTAGCACATTCAAATCCAAATATCCATACTCTTATTCTGATAGGGATAAGAAGAAAAGAAAGTATGTGGTAAAACCGTAAAAGCATCAAGTAAAGCACATTGCAATTTTCATTAGCTCTAAGTAGAACCTGGATAAAGGCTAAACCGGGTTTGGACTAGAATTTTTTCCCAACAAAGATAGAAAAACATTTTGTTTGAGAATCACTAAGGAAGAAGTGAAATGTTGGTAATTCTAGCCCGAGCCTGGCTCGGCCAAACCGGTGTAACGAGGGGGAGAGTGTTTTGCACTTGTCATGTAGTTGGTGAAAAATTTAGGGAGAGCGACCAATCAAATGATAGTGTAATACACTTGCCTTTTTAATTGGCTGGATTCGGCCAAGCCGGGTCTGGGCTAAAATTTTACAGTGTGAAATGAGAGGAACCAAAGTTCTCTCTTTTAAACTTTTCATTTCTGTATAAACATGATATCGTACCATACTGTCTTTCAGCCTATATATTGCAGTCTTCTCTCCACGAAATTATCGTTTGGACCTTTTCCTTCGGGCAGCCGATCGAAATGGGAGGAGATTATTCCAGTCATCTTATCAGGATAGGCGCTGAGGGATCCTTCGATGCTAGGCCTTGGGACGAAAAGGGAAATACTAAAGTTGTTCAGATATTTCTCTCCCATCGTAAAGAGGATATCAAGACAATTCAGTTCCAGTATATGGTGAGAATGGAAATCTAGTGCTGTCTCCTTTACATGGAACCAAAGAACATGCCACCAAATTTGATGTTGTAAGTTGATCATTTCATAGTTTTACCTGCAAAATGAGATCAATTGGTATCCCGATTTTGTAAATTTTCCGTTTACCTGCTAATATTTCACAGAGACTTCAGTAAGTATTCATTTCATGCAGGTGAGGTTGGATTATCCAAAAGAGTTTATAATTGGGATTAGTGGTCAGACAACTACCACCAGCATTCGTTCAATAACATTTCGTACAAACCTGAGAGAATGCGGCCCCTTTGGACCACCACCCTCCACGAACCCCGATAAAGAATTCGATATCTGGCTTGAAGAAGATCGACAGTTTGGTGGCTTTCATGGC